>JAJIZL010025168.1:61617-86831 GCA_023969395.1 Amblyomma maculatum
TGTCGGCATTCATCTGCACCTGGTCCTGACGGGATTACATATTCAACCTTATCGAACCTAGGCAAGGATGGTAGAACTGCACTACTTAATTACTTCAATGATATATGGGCTTCTAGTACTGTTCCTGAACACTGGAAAATTAGCCGCCTGGTTGCTCTTTTGAAGCCTGGAAAGCCTCCTCTCGAACTTACCTCATACCGGCCAGTTGCCCTAGCAAGCTGTGTTGGAAAAGTTATGGAGCGCATGGTGCTGGCAAGACTTGAGTGGTATCTAGAGAGTAATGATATTTATCCGAATATGATGACTGGATTTCGCCGCGGACGCTCTTCCATTGACAGCGTCATCGACCTTGTGGCGACAGTAGAACACGAAAAGCGTCACCGTCGACTAGTAGCTGCTGCATTTTTAGATATAAAGGGAGCTTACGACAACGTCCTCCATGAAGCTATTCTTGATGGACTTGACGACGTGGGAGTTGGTGGCCGACTGTACTTGTGGATTGTAAGCTATCTCAGCGGCCGCTCTGTTTACATGACTACGCCTGAAGGAGATACTACCCACTTTCAGGTCGGTCGTGGAGTTCCACAGGGAGGAGTTCTCAGCCCAACTTTATTTAACGTTGCGCTAATTGGCCTGGTGAGTGAACTGCCAACTAACATCCACATCAGTGCATATGCTGACGACATCTGCATCTGGGCCTCTGGTTCGACGCGCCCACAACTACGTGCGAGACTGCAACGAGCTGTGTCATCAACATCGATGTACTTACGGCGTCAAGGTTTATTTTTAGCGGCAGAAAAGTGTGCAGTGATAGCGTTTACGGGAAAATGTGTCAGCCGCTACCCGATTACCCTTCATGGAGTCGTAATACCATACGTCTCCAGGCACAGATTCCTGGGAGTAATTATTGACCACCGACTATCTTGGTCGAAACATATTGCTATGGTGAAGAAGAGGCTAATTAATTTTTGCCATGTACTTCGTTACATAGCTGGCATCAAATGGGGTCCAACTGAGCGCTCCTTAATACGGCTTTACGAGGCTCTGTTTGTTGGCTACATCCGGTACAGTCTCCCAGTACTTTCTAGTATGAGCATTTCCTGCTTGCGGACTTTAGAGAGCGTGCAAGCGCAGGCACTGAAAATATGTCTTGGACTGCCCAGATGCACCTCTAACAAAGGCACAATTGAAGAGGCACACGCTCGCCCAATGTCCATATACTTGTCACACGAACCACTTCGTGTATATTTACGAGCACTTACAAGACACCGTTTTCACCCACTCAGCAAGATTCTGGATGAGAGGCCGGACTGCAGTTTTACAAGTGCACTCCGCTGCCATCAGTCGCAAGTACCGACAGGATATGCCCTCCCATATCGTCCCACCCAACCACCATGGACGATGGATAAACCTTTGGTGCACCTTCGTGTTCCCGGAATACTAAAAAAATCTATGGTACCAATTAGTGGACTCAAACAACTTACTCTGGCACACATCTGGTCAGAATATCCCAGTTATATTCACGTATACACCGATGGATCTGTGTCAGCACAGGCATCCGCTGCAGCTGTGGTCATACCAGCTCAGAAAACGACTCTGCATTTCCTTTTGGGACATAACTCTACATCAACCGCTGCCGAACTTGTAGCCATTCGGGAATCTATTCGCTATATATGTGGGGAACCACCTCAAAAATGGTGTATATTCACGGACTCGAAGACTGCATTACAAATTTTGGAAAACTTCTTACGCCACACTGCCTATCAGTCCCTGGCACTAAACATTACGGAGCTCATCACATCTGCCCAGCTGCAAGGCCACATGATAATGTTTCAATGGATTCCTGCCCACTGCGGCCTCCATGGGAATGAGCAGGCCGATGTTGAAGCGAAAAGCGCACTCATCAATGGCTTCCAAACAGCTGTGCCTTTTTCAAGAGCGGATACGACGTGTCTTCTAAAGAGTTGTATGAATATTGCTACAGCGACTTACTGGGCTCAACCAGACGCCCGACACATGCGTCTAAGAAAGCTTGATCGAACATTTAAATTTACTGTTCCGCGTGATATTCCGCGTCATCAGACATGCTTGATACATCGACTTCGTTTAAACGTGGCTTTCACGCGCAAGTACTTACATTTAATTGGACAGATGGACTCACCGGAATGTTTAACTTGTGGCATCCCAGAGACTGTGGACCATGTATTATTGGTGTGCCCAGAGTATGCGAACGAAAGAAATGTGCTAGCTGCTTCCTTGAAGCGTTTAGACAAGAGGCCTCTGTCGGAGGAACTGCTGCTGGGCGCTTGGCAGGACAAGGGGAAGGGCATCCAGGCAGTGCGCGCTCTTTGCCGTTATTTGAGCGCCAGTGGACTTGATTCACGTTTGTAAAGCAAGCTGCTGTGTCTGTATATATATTTCATATGCCTTCTCCCACATCGTCACCCATCATGACCTTCTTTCTTCTCTCCTTCCCCTTCCCCAGTGCAGAGTAGCAGGCCAGATTTGAATTATTCGGGCCAACCTCTCTGCCTTTTCCTATCAATAAATCCATCTATCTATCTAAAGGTGGTGTCAGTCTAGAGGTATATTGTGTTCAGCGGGCTTGTGAGAGCCGTCCCCTGTTCTATAATATGCCTAGCTACTGCTTTCCGCCTACTAATGGGTCTCTGTGGCTCTAGTGCGATTACCGGCGCTTCGGTGCAGTTTTGGGTCGGTCGCCCCATGGGATTATCTGCTTCACTTGCGTTGGTTTATAGTTGGGATCGCATTCGAATTTTTCTTCGCTAGTAATATTTCGCATGGGTGGCGTGCTGACCAGCTAAAGTAGCTCTTCATTCCTCGTGTGCGTAGTACGTGCAGTAATGGTGGGCAGATTGGCCATTTGTAGTTTAGTAATGTCGAGGGGTGTGAAATGCATGTACTTACATTCTTGTATGATGGGTGACCTACAAGAATAAAAATACATGTGCTTTACGTTTTAGAGCGCAGCATTTTGGCAGCCGCTCCTTAGTTTCGCATCGTTGTCGCCGTCGTCTCTTGTAACATAAAACCCCTGTATCGGTAACAAGCTCCGCAACCTTGGCCAGCATGCGCTCCTGCCGCCAGCGTTTGCCACTGCATCTATCCCCCCCCCCTCCCTCTTCCTCAGTGGCGGCGACAGCGCGTGTTCGGGTGGAGTGGAGTGGAGTGGAGTGGAGTGGATGGATGGATGAATGGATGGATGGATGGATGGATGGATGGATGGATGGATGGATGGGTGATTAGATGGATGGATGGATGGATGCAGCACTGCAGCGTCTTCTTTGAAACCGGGTGTAGCAGTTGCTATCATGCTCAATTTGTCCGCTCTATCTCATTTATTGTTTTAGATTTGTTGACTACACCAACACTCTTTTTACTGAATACTTGTTTATACATTACTACCATTATGTCACATTACTGCTTTTAAGCCACCGATCTTCCAATCGTTTTTTGCTAGCTGCCACCGCAGGTTCATTTACCCGGCCACTGGTATCTCTAAACCAAAGAGCTTCAAGAAGAGTGACAGCGCCTACATTGATTTCCGAATTGATACAATTACTTTCGAGTATAATGTCGGTAATTAATTCTGTGGATTTTCCACATACTGCACATGTGTCATCTTCATGGTTAAAGTTCTTTTTGTAGCTACGTGTTCTAAGGCACCGTAATCTAGCTTCAAAAAGTAGGCAACTGCCTCGGCGCGCGGTCCTACCGCCACCGTTCGCCGCTGCGTGTAACTTCCCCTCCCCCTCTTTGCTCTTCCTGCGTGGCGGCGATGGTTGCCGAAATGACGACTCGGCATCAGCGGATCGCGGTGCGTGCACCCCAAGCCGAAACTCAGAGCCACGTTGACTTGACTCGCTATTGGCGTCAGCGGCATGAGCTCAGTCGCTGCTATCTGTTCGCCGCGCAACGCTCCTTTGGGCCGACGAGATCCCGCGACCTTGAGATACCTTAATTGCTCCTTTAGCTGAATATCACCCCTGTGCGGCAATCAGAGCGCAGGATCGGTGGCGGCAGATCTTGATATGTGCACCGGCCGAGCCGAAGCGCATGCCTCCATCTATCGAAACGCTGAAACAGCTGATGAGCTTCGCTCAAATGTCGCATTAGGCGGTAACGTAACCGTCCACAATTTTGTCATTGCATAGCACCTCATTCTGCTAAACATTTTTCCTTTATAGAAACATGGCCACAGCCTTTCCGTCATATCTCGTTTTCAAAACCATCTGCAACCAGGAGCCATCACGATCTTAAAATCCAACCTTTTTTTGCCCGCACTAACGTTTTCAAATGCAGTTTTTTTCCGCGCACTGTGGAGTGTTGGAATTCTTTGGATGGCAACATTCGTGCACTATCAACCTCTGATTTTGCGTCGGCAATTGAGTCGTAGCATTGTATGTTGTTTTTCTAGCGTTTATATTTGTAATGCTTGTATGTACTTTTGTATGCGTGGAATTGTTCCACATTTTTGTACCCACTCCTGCTATAGCCCCTTGAGGGGCTGCAGTATTTTCAAATAAAATAAATAAATAAATAAAATAAATTCGAATATACATAAAACATGGATAAGCTTATCGACACCTTGTGCCCACTCTTTGGAAGGATTCTGGCTATGAGAATAGGGAGGGGCTGCAGCAGCGTCACATAAGCGGGACAACAGTACGTTCCTCTCAGGAAAGTGGCCAGGCAAGGGCGGAAGGATAACAAGAAAGAAACAATTAACAGATATGCTGTCTCTTTGGTTGTAACCTTCGCGAAATTTTGCTAAACATATGCACAACTGCGTGTGCATACACACGCATAAGCGTATTGAGAAGCTATTGTCTTCATTTTATTCTTGCAACAATATAAAAACTTGATGCAGCGATTATCTTGGTGATAATTCTCAGCCTAGCTTCTATTTTCCAAGGTTACGAAAGTGATCCGGAATTTTCTTCGATGGATCCAAGCAATATCCATAGTTTGGTTGATCGAATCTCCGGTAGCAAAGGCATCCACTTTCACAGCCGCTTGGACATTTGCTTGGGTAGCACTGAAAAGAATAATTTGTTTCCTATATTTGATACCAAAATATCACAATTTGTTCTAGGCAAAATGACCATAAAGCCTAATATTTACAAGGATTTTAAATAACAAAGAAATTTTTGTAATGTCGAGTTAGCCATGCAGTAATCGTCAATATAACAACGTTCGTTTTACTGTTGACGATTAGCGGATATCTGATTCTTGTGGCGTATTTTATTTTAAACCACGTTTCTGCTTCTCTGAGTTCACGCATACCACCGCTAACTCCGACTGCTAATACCAAGTTTTTGCGGCCTATTGTAACTTTATGGTGATCCTAAAGCTTACTTCTATATTTATGGCTTGTGTATGCCTTTATGGGTAGCCTTTGACTTTAGGGCTTCTAAATTTCTAACTTTATGGTCAGCCATAAAGCTAACTTCTATCTATATGGCTAGTGTATGGCTTTATGGCTAGCCTTTAACGTAATGGGTTCTAATTTTCTAACTTTATTGATGTCTATAAAGATAGCCAAAAAATGTTAAAATGCAACCGTTAGTAACCTATTGAAATCTTGTCCTGAAAACGTTTGGCGATACCTCACTTCAAGGTTCCATAAGGAACATAAGCTGCCGCCAAGTGGAAATCTAATTAGAGCGGAAGAGTTTAGTACTTTAAAAGAGTTTGCACTCCTGGATGCCATATTACCCGATAGAGCTAGATGCTAGGAATTTTAGTGGTACTGAAAACTTGAGCAAACAACATTAACTGAAGTTGGCATCCTTTCCTTATTGCTTGGCGTTCATGTTAAAAATCCAGTGGCCCTGACTATATTCCTTATTCTTTTCTCAGAAGATATGCAATATGGGTAAACAAATACCTTATGCTTCTATATAATATATCAAAGGAAAATTATGACATGCCACTTTAATTTAAAATAACTAAACTAAAAATTGTTTAACTCTGGCAGTTTTGACAATCCTAACTATCGCCCTTTTTCTATTACTTCTAGAGCTTGCAACATTCTTGAGCTAATTATTTTTAAAGAAATCATGGCTTATTAGATGACAACAACTTTATTTGTAGTATTCAACACGGATTCCACAAAGGCTTGTTAACTACATCGGAATTAATTGAAATAACACATGGCCTGCCTTAACTGTCTACAATCGTGAGCAAACGGAAATTTTGTTTCTTGTTTTATCCGAATCATTGGACTCAGTATCACGCTCGGAGAATATAACACAATGGATTCACGTTCGTCTGAATAATCGACTTCAGTTCATTGAATATGAAGGGCAGCTTATTTCAATGTATACCGGAAGTTCAGGGAAACGCTATAAAGATCAATTTTTTCCTAATAAACTATTAGTGCAAGTTCCCGAATTGTGCTAATAATGGCAGATGAAGCACAACTTTGATAAACATCCTTCTGTATTACCTAGAAAAAAACCTTCTCATATTTACCTATAGAATTGAGCAACAGAAACTAACAAGAGTTGATGAATATAAGCATTTACGAGTTCTTATTTCATCAGACTTAAAACATTATATACATGGTTCATTTATAACATCTCAGGCACTCACTTCGGTTTATTCATTAAAGCGTTCCCGCGTCACCTGACATAAACATTCAGCAATTATATTTGACTTGTTCGTCCAGTATTCGAATATAGCATCATTTGTTGGTTTCCGTCGACTATCCACTTCATTATTCGAGTAAAAAGCATTTAGCTCAAGGTGCTTAGATTCAGTTACAGCAAGTACCACCGCAGCGATTCCCCAATAGAACATCTACGCAAAAATGGTCTTCAAGCAATGCGAAATTGTGCCAAATGTTTGCGGCAGAACTTTCTTTTTTACTTTGAATTTTCTAACTCGAAAAAATCCTGAAATAACATATTATACATATTAGTGAGCACAGATGTTATAGTGACGTATTCAATTTTTTTTCTTTCCTCAAGCTATCCGAGATTAGCATAAGTTGCCAACCAGTAATTATTTAGATGCTTTTTGAAAGTCTTCGCAAATATTGAATCGGAAACGTGCACTGCTTTGCAAAAGTTTGTTGTTATTTTGTTTTTCTGCACGTGATATATCCGTTTGCATTACACCGACTTTCCCTTTTCGCTACGTATTTTGCAAACAAGCTTCTGTTATTGCCGTTTGCATTATCTGACTGTATCCATATGTATTTTTTCTCTGTATGCATCTTTACCCTTTTCTGGAAAAACCTCCAGTGAGGGCTAGAGCATATTGTAAATAAAAGAATATAAGACAATTGTTACAAAGGAGTGGAACTGATATCGAATGTAAGCCTGAATCTATTCAGGAGCTATAGGAATTTCATGACTATAAAATATTGTTAATTTTATATCTCCCCTCCTAGGATGCATCCTGCGGCATAATAAATAAATTGACAATATCAGCGCTCTTAAAACAACAACTGTCAATGGCTTAAGCAATTGCTGTGTCTAACATTTATACGCTGTATGTTTCTGTGAATTTCAACACATACCGACGGAAAAGTCTGAGAGAAACTTCACAAAATTCAAACTCGAGCGCAAGAAGGTACTGTTAGGTTAGAACTACGGGTACGCGAATACTGAAATTTTCGAATGCGATCGAAAATGAAGATTAGAAAAAAATGCTTTCGGATACTGAACCTAATATCAAATAACTGATCAATGAAAAAATGAAAATAAAAAAAAAGCAACCAGCGTTAGTCTTGTTTATTCCAGAATTCTTCTCATATTTGTAAGCCAAAGTACACCAGAATTGCACAAATGTGAGAAATTGCCGCTGAAAAATGTGCGATAGATTTTACAGAGGATTCTGTGCGGCAGTTGATTTTGTACTCGAAAGACCTGCTTGAAAACGAACGGAGCTGTTGCAGCGTTATATGGTAAATGGTTGGTAATTCGGCATTCAGTTAACCAGAGCAACTGTGTAAATTCAATAAAATTGAAATACCGAATATGCTTTGAAAAATACCTAATATCGTTTCTTCCACAGAAATGTTAATCAATACACACCTCGTGTATGATATATGTGTGCATTAGAGAAAAAAGCGAAGAAACAACGACATTTATCTCTGTTTATCAAGTGCTCCGCTTTGTGGACACTTTACAAATGGGACCTTTCTTTCTTCAGTCTCCTCAAACTGTCGCTGTAACGTTAGGAGGCCGCTCCACGGCACAAATAAATTAGCAGTGCATTCGGAAAATTTCTAACTTTTGGAATAACCAATTATCAGTTTCTGTATTGGAAATACCAATCTAAAAAAGGAACTTCCTTAGATTCTTATTCACATGTCGACAAATCCGTTAAAACTATTCCGCGTGCTCTCTAATTAGCACATGGGCTCTGATGTTTTCTAGAAATCATTGTATAGTATTTCTCTTAAGTCAGTTACACCAACAGAAAAAAACAAGATACGGATGGTCAAACTGCACCAAACCGCAGATTCTAATAGTCGGCTGTACAAATATGTAAGCTTCTCAGACCACGAAAACATTATGCCATCGCCGCAGCCTCGAACCAGGTTGTTTATTAGCAACTTTCGCGATGTGCAATACTATCCAAATATTTTCATCAGTTCCGTCCAAGCGAAACCTTTATCGATTTCAATCTTAGGGTGTACAACGTGATTTCAAAGTTCAATCTAGTTTGTGGCAACTACTGGTTTTAAACACGATTTTGCCTCTTGCTGCGTAAAGCCTTATTATGAAAGAATAGACTCGAACCAAAATCGAAATAATGCATGGCATATCGAATAGTAGGCTAAATAGGCTGCACATTTATTGATAGGACCTGTAACCACACATGTTTTAATATTTGAAATTATGGGGTAATGGTACGTTTTACATTGTTTTTATGTTTTAGTTCTTTGGACGTTAAGAATTTGTAATTATCTCGATATTTTTATTTTGAATATGTCCAGATAGAAGCTATAATAAGCTCTCATTACATCATAATACTTTCGAACGACATGTATGTCGTTTTGAGAATTATTTGCCAATTTTGTGGTTTCTTTATTTCGAGTAAATCATCCTTCACGGATATACTGGTATCTGATGCATTTTCTCCTGCTCGCGCTTTTGAAAGTTAGGTTGACGCTAAATTTCTGTGATTTAATTCCACCCATTGGCGATGGCTTTCCAGAAGAGTCAGCAGCTTCGATTGATTCAGTTAGATCCTTTAGTTTACTGCAGGCACATCAGTCTTCATATTTCCGACGTTTTTAAAGTGCACGCATCGGTTTCGGGCATTTTCTTAGAAAACATTTACAATATTATCTGTTTAGGGATTCCTCCACGTAACTCGAATAAAGTTGTGTATCCAATAAAACGTATGTGCGTCACTCGGCCAAGCAAAAATAGGATAAAGCTATTGTTCATATTTAAACTATTAGGCGAATACAATGCCATAATAATGTTTTGCACGAAAACCTACTTACATGAGCAAGGCAGCGGGCGTGTTCATGATAGTCCGAGCTCCAAGATGCGCTGAAATCAAAACACTTTTCAATTGCATTGAAACAATATTTCAGTTTCTACTCGAAAGCAACAAGTAAAGAAAAATTCTACGGATTGCATCAATTTTGTGTGATGCAAAATTGGTGTTGAATTATGCATATAAAAGGAAAATACGAATATTCTCGGTTGCAAATGTAACCTTTACACACCTCTCTCAGGATCAAAACACACTTCCTCTTTCACTAAATAAAAACCAACAACAGAATTCCTCCACGTCTTCACATAGTCCGCCTACTCTGGGACGGACGATTGTGCTTCTTCTGTATATGTATATATATTCTGTTCGAGTATGGCTGACAGGCGTATTGTACTTTTGCAAAAGTAAAAAATATCCAGCATCACAAAGCAATTCAATCTTCACTCGTTGCTCTATCTCGAGTCAGTTAGTGAGATGTTCCGCCTTTTTCGTTTCACATTATAGTATTGACTGATAATGTGCACCACCGGTCTCCAAGTCTGTGCTCAAATTTCTTGGCAGAAGGACTGCTCCCCCATCTTAAAGTCCGTGCTTTGTTCGTATTTGCTGCAACACTTTCGTCAGAGAGCCGCAGTTTCCCCGTTAAGTGAGCGTCTGCTTTGCAGCGTCTGTTTGAGCTATTCCTAACCACATATTCGAAATTTACAAAAACACATGGCTATAAAGGTCTTGCGGCCATTCCGCGTTGATTTCATTGTTGTAAAAAGGCGTTCCCAGCCAGATAATACTTCGTTTCTATCCACAAAGTTTTACATTTTGAATAAGAGCTGCAGAATCAGAATATGGAAAAAAAAATTACAAGTGTTCGATGCTGCTAAACCGAATATTGAGCGAAAGCATTAGCTGCGGGTGACCGAGCGTTCTTCTTCTTTTCTTTTTCTTCTTCCTCAGCTCAGATATAATGCCCCGCTTTAACCAGCCCGTATGAACGTGCCTTAGTGGCCTATAGTAACGTAAATACCAGGGTCTAGCAGGCTGATTCTGACATAACAGTCCCATGTGAAACGAGAAACCTAATTTGGCAGATCATGCCAGCCTAGATATAATGCCCCGCTTTAACAAAGCCTTATGATCGTGCTTGACGTCACGTATGACGTGAGCACCAGCTGCGCCTCTAGCGCGCCACACCGACCGCTTTATTTCAAGAGGGGAGTGACGTCAGGCACTGCGCCGTGGCTGCTACAGCGCTACGCCGATCGCTTGAGTTGGTAGCCCAGCTCTTACCTCGTTGTCAAGGGGGGTCCTACGTCACAGAGTAATGTGGGTGCGGCTGCGCGACAGTGAAGGCTCGAAACCTAGAGTAGTTTAGCTTCCTGAATAAATTAGAAAACCTATACAGCCTCGAATAGAACTCAAAACGGAGTTGAGAATTGTGCCGCAAGAGTTGGAATCAGAAGCTAAAATATATTAACAGAGTTACCAGCTTCTTGCGCTGCATAGATGGTCGCTCCTGCCTTAGTGTGATTTTAAACCTGTAATTTAAACTCTCTACCGTTGTTTAGGGCTCTATTGAGTGGCACGTTTATAAATCGGCTAGTAAGGAACACATGTGAATTGATTTATTAAGAACAATAACGAGAAAGCCCAAGTAGCAACCGAAATTCTTGATTTGCACCGTTGTACCCAATGCACTCAACAATATTCAATTCAGCATACATTATTTTTTCGGAGCATGTTGTCAGTACTTAGGCACAAAGACATCACTGTCTATAAAAGAGAACAGGGTGTAGGATTGCGACGTTGGGGACGAAATATTTGTAAAATTATGGGACAGTAAAGATGATTTGGAGTGCACTTTTTGGGAAACAATATTTCGGATTTCAAAAAACAGTCGGATTTAATATTTATGTCTAGCACCGCAAGTTTAGGTCTTAGTCATGTATACGAACGACCTAGGATTCTAAAAATGGGAAATTGTGTTTTTTTCAGAAACGTATTTTGAGTGCAACGTCAGTCTTTCGCACTTTTTCCTCTCCCTCACCGGAGCAGCGCATTACGAGGAGCAGAATACCGGAATAACGAAATATATCATGATTTCATACCTCGAAGCTAGAGACATGTCCCTACAGCGTGCATGGCAGAAAACAATATAATATAGGACCACCTATGGAATGCTCTCAGACACTACTGAATTGTCGGTATTTTTAATAAGAAACATTGATTCCGGGAGGTTACTGATACTCGAATAAATACACAAACTACTTGGACTATAATACAGAGGCAAAAATTTAAGTATTAAAAAGGTAAGTATATTATGAATGTAAATTTGAAGAGAGTAGAATGGCTGGGCCAGCAAGCGAAGGCAAAAACCATATCAACTAATTTAAAATAGCGTGAAACCTAAGAGCCTCTTTGTGGGTTTGTCATGGCAATGGTAATGAATTACGTCTGAAGGCTCCTCATTGCGGATCCTAATTCGCATATATGTCCTTCCTTATTCATTGATTTATTAACTTAATGTTCTATTTTATCCTAGCCTCTGGTCAGCAAGCAATCGCAAGTTGTCGATTTATGTGTTTATGTGAATGATCATTTGATATAGACACAAAGCCCCGCTTAACCTAAGCCGTACATATCGTGCACGCTTTGAGTAGAGGTAGCGCTTCAGGATCGAGATCAAATGACTGCTGTGGGTTCTATTCTCATATAACCCTCCATTTGAAAGTAGAAGCTCAAATTTACACCTCCTGCTAGCTCGGCCATATCAACAGAATGCGTGATGTCACAGAAGACGACCAACTAAAGTAAGTTCGCTCATTCAACCTTCTATGTGTTGCCTGCCAAGACAATACAGGGAAATGTTCGGTTATAACGCCTACGCCATCGCCTATGCCTGAGTCACTTGAGAACGAGCCCTTTCACGATGTCGTTTGAAGGGCAGATATACTAATGTTGCAAAGAACAACACTGGTAGCTGTGGGAAAATATCAGAAGCCCAATAAGCAGCAGGACAACATCATAGGATGAGATGGCATGGGCTCGACTAGACAAACCAGATCGTTCATTTAGTGAAAAAAAGCGCTTCGCCGCTTTCTCAATCTGTCTACTCACGCAACAGTCATGACGAGGCCAAAAAACAGAAGCATCTGCAAGGGGCTCATGATTTCTCCAAATGTATGCGTTTCTACTCGACTCAGACGTCGACAGATTACTGTACCTGGTCTCGAGACTCAGGCGCATATATAGGAAATCCGAATGTTTAAAACAAACAGAATATTTGTTAACAATGGGTCACGCCAGCGAACTAATCATTCACGTTTCCTTCAGGCTTAACCTTCTTGAAGGTACCAGCTGTCCTCTATGTACATTCAGTAGGGTTTTCAATACATTTTTAGACAGCGCGCCTTTCAAGCTCGTTACTTTGTATAATTGTGATATAGGACGAATTTGTTAGGCGTCACGTTCTGTCAAACACAACGGAAGAATGGAGTAATATCGATCATGCGAGGACAAGTTATGTACTGTGCACTTTATAATTCATTGTTGTATAAAAAAAAACCATATCGTTTATCACGATACATTTTTGGGTTTTTGTAACATATACGTCTGGTGGTAATATTGAAATTCTGGGAGCCTTGTTCAGCAAAAGTTGTTTATAATGCCCAATGCTTTCCAGAGAAATTATTGTGTCTGACACTTCTCTCGTCAGAAAATTTTTACGAAAATGCATGCTTTTAAAAAGACGCAAACCTATTGGCGTCTACACTTTGGAGTATTTTACTCTGCAGGAGGAGGAGGAGTAAGAGGAGGAGGAGGAAAGAAAGGAAGTTAACCGGTACAAGAAACCGGTATGCTATACTCCGCTGGGGGAAGGGGAAGAGAGGATATAAAAGGGAAGCGTGAAATCAGTATAGTCACATCATCGCCATATCACGTCACATCACAGCAAAGTTAAACCCAATCGATCAGGCCAGTGGTTTTCATCATGCGGAGCACTGCCTGGAGAAATTCAACCTGACGATCGCCTCGACCAGTGACCTAGAATCTTGATTTTAGTCAGTGGGTGTCTATCTACGCTTGAGCGAGTGGAGGGACACTGTCTTTCCATACTGTATATGCGGTACTCACAAAGAATGTGGGCTGTAGTCTCGTCCCTCCCGCAGGTTGCACATGAAGGGCTATTTGCGGTACCTATCACAAACCAATAAGAGTTTATAAATATGCTACACAAACCTACAGACGGCACAGCAAAGTTTTTTCCCGTCGGGGTAGGCTGGGTGGAAGCCGGAGCATCAGGTCAGGGAAAAGAAAATTTAAATGGGAGTTCGCAAACTGGCTAGAATTCCACGAGGCGAGCGTGATCTCTCGCGCATGAACGCGGAGCCTGCCCGCTTCCTCTGCCCTGGAAAAGGGTGGGCAGTTCGCGCGACCTCGTCTGTACGCAGTGGCCGCTGTGCCGCTGTGTCCATGAAGCTATTCGTAGATAATGTGTCCTTTATTTATTACATAATGATGAAGTTCTCGCATTTCCGCGACGACCTCTTAATAACCACCACGAATAAGTGGCGCTTGTAAGGCTTGCAAGGCTGCTTTCGAATCTGCGAAATTAGACCATTCCTAGGTGCTCTGCTGACTGATATGCCTATTAGGGCTGCCAAGGCCGGTGAATTGTCGTAAATATTATTTCTGTTGTCCCTGTGAGGATGCCCATGGAGCCTGAAGAAATCACGGCATTCACTGAGCTGTCGGTATATACATGCAAACGGGTTCTATGGTGCTCATGGAAGTATTCGAGAATGACTTGCTTTAGTTATGTCGGTGATAGCTCGTCCTTTTTCCTGATGTCGTATAGTGAAATAAACACTTAGGGTTGATGAAGTCTCCATAGTGGAGAGGATGGTCTTGACACTGGTGTAAACTTGTACAGGAGAATAGTGCGGTGTGCATCAGTGGTCTCCGGAAATGATGTGCGCGGCCGGGTTACTTTCAGCAACACCTAATTTGAATGCTGTCAAGTAGCACAGAATACGGTAGCCACTGGGGCCCGCATGAGCAAGTAGGGCTGAGGTAGCCAGAATTATAGCCATGAGGGCATACATTAGGAATCAAGCGGGCAAGCCCAATTTAAGGTTGCCCCTGTTTTGCACATCTGGGCATCATATATGCGTGGCAACGCCTAAGTGACATATATCCATATCTGGACCTCTAGGGTCCCTTTTGAATATTTGAGGGTGGATGAAAAACAAATTTGGGCTTAAGGTAGGTAACGATCAGGCTGACATAAATACGTTTGCCCGCTGAAGCGGCTAATAGTTCCCGCAAGAGCCGCGGCGGGAATAAAAACGGGCATTCGCGCACGTTGATTACGTGAGACCCTTGATGGTTACTTGAGGAAAGGTCAGCCAGAGCTGTGGGCTTCATCCAGAAAACTCATGTGCTGCGAACAGAAACATCGAAACCTGCTCGGCCTGTGGCAGGTCAGAATAGTGCTCATACCCGCTCCTGCCCACGTCGTTCTCTTGGCACGTTAGAGCAGATTCAAGGAAAATGTGGGCCTGAAACAAATAAAAGATGGGCTAGCCCAAATTGCGCTGGACACTCAAGAGCGAATAGGCTCATGGGTCGCTGTCTGGCTGAATAGCGGCCGCGCCCACGATGCCCAGACCGACCTTTTGGGGTTATAACCGGGCAAATGCAACCTATGTGCGCCTTGTATGCGGTAAAACATAAGATTACCTTAATTGCGGCTGGCCATAGAAGGCTACAATGGACCACTAGTTGGCCGTATGCTTGCTTACTACTCCTAAACTGTTCCATCCTATATTTAGGATGCCATTTATTTATATAAATGATCTTACACGCGCAGAATTATGACTCTTCTAGAAGTTCTACGTAACTGTTATTAGCATACTTATGCCATTGATAAATACAACGTCGTTTTTACTATAGGAAATGTGTTATGTATGCAGGATTGGCAAAAAGTACACAACAGTAACTGTTTCGCTTTAAGAGGATGTACTGAATTACCTCCGAGTCTTCCCTGGGTCATTATTCAACAAAGAGCGCAGAAATAACTTTTTCATACTTTCTATGGAAAGTGTGTATATCCGTATGTGTTCTCAGTTTTGGAGTAATAATACGTTTCTCATTGTGTGAGAGGGCAGGGGGAGCCAGCCCAAGTTATTAGACGAGTGTTGGGAAAAATGTATGTTATGTTGCTGAGTATAGAATACAAGGTAAGAGAATAGCGCTCAATGTTTCACACTTGATGGTTGGTAGAACTTGGGCAGCCCCGAAGATGTTCAGTTCAGCCCATGAGGACAACACGTCGGCCAGCCCAAATCGGGCTGGCCTCCGTAGAAGCCGTGCCGGCAATTTAAGGTAGTGGAGGGATTAACCGACATGAGAATTAAAGCCTTGATAAATATGGCTGCACCCGCCTGTACAAAAGTGAGGCAAATTAGTGATCTTTGTACGCAATGCACATTTCACTATGTGGGTCGAGTGGGGGCAGGCCTATTTAGTCGTCTCACATGAGTACGAAATCGACCAATCGCGGCAATGTGAGGAGCCCCCGTGGGGCCCCTGCGGACACTAGGTGCAAATCCCGCATGAGGCACACATTGGGCTTCCTCATCGGCCCAGAGCGGGTTTCCGCAAAACTAGGCAGCGTTGTGATACTTGGGATTTTAAAGAACCACTTCCTAAACATTTCATTGTAGCAGGGCACTATTTGCACTGGAGCAAAGTTATTAGGTTTCTTGAATGTTCGACTCCCCTTTCGTGTTTACCGCCGTACACAGCTACACAATTTGTCTGGCAGCATTAGTTCCACTAATTTCCAGAAAATGAGTCGCTGCTGGCCTTGTAGACAAATCATCAGTATTGCTTAAGATTGAGATCGATTGCGCTGACATGGTCCAGTGCTGATTGGTGAGAGTGTTTTCGAACTTAGCGCACCCGTAATACATGGCCGAGATTGTTGCAGCTGCCAGTTTAGGTTGCCCTTTTTATGTGCGAGGATGAGATAAGAATCGACAGTGTTGGCCTGTTCAATCCAGTGTCTTATACGCTACTCGCGCTTCGAGTCGGCGCACACCTGCTCCTTAGGGGTGAGGGGCTAAATTCACACTTTGCCTGAAAACGTATTTTTAAAATTTTGTTGTTTTCAATGGTGTATATAGTAAAGAAATTTCACACCATGGTTGATTGCAGTCTACACAGTATAAAATAATTTATTTTTAGCAACTTTTACCACAATAGCGTCGAAGGCCCGGTCATCCTGAATATTAGGCGTCGGCATTCTCGGCGTTGCAAGAGAACATGCCTGACTGCAGGGGGGGGGGGAGGGTGTAACAAGGCCGTGTATTGACTAGCCATGAGGTTACGTGACGTGAGATTGCATTTCCCATTGCCCCGTTCACAGGCACCACAATTTCGGGGTTTCCCTTTCAGCTAAGAGTTGGGGTTTGGAATTCCTTCTCCTCTATGTCGGATGTAGAGTTTTGCACGCTGGTTCTAGGGCAGCTAGGCATGCTCATACGGCTAGGATAAAGTCAAGTTTATACCTTTGTCGCGAGATCGTTTACGCAATGCGGCTAATACACATGTTGTGAAGTAAGGGAGGCATATTTTGAAAGATTGCCGAATAATCTAACAATTTCTTGCATCCATGCGAATGTTTATCCGCTGTGTAATGCGTCAAATGAGGCATTGAATCGTTACTGTCAAACCCTAAACTGCAGTGCTTGCTTTTTCCTCAGGTTTGACTACGTCTTTACTCCCCACCCTGCAAAAGCGAAAACATCTTTAATTTTTTATTTAAATATGATTAGTTCAGCGTTCTGAAATAAATCTCATAAACATTTACGTCACATCTTCAAAGTTATCACGAGTCAGAATTATGGGCTCCAGCCTGCAGCTCTGCTTGCACTTCTGTCTTCTGTACATGGCAATTTCTACCCTCCTGAATAGTCATCCCATAATTGCGCCGTGGTTATCCGAATAAATATAGTTATCGTGTTGCCGTAACCTGTCTCAATTTGCGCAGGACCTCCCACCGAAGACATATAGCTAACGTGTGGCTAATGAGTACCGTATCAGACTCCTAACGTAAGGGTCCCTATGGCGTCCCTCTTATCTCATCGTAATGAGAAATCCGAATTGGCAGTTGTAGGCATCTCGGTCATGCCTTATCATCTCCTGGCGTGACAATAACATATTAAATCGATGTGTCAAGTGACATGAAACAACGTAAAAGCATCTATACCGCTGGCCTGGCATACACCGAATGGCATCATGTACGGCCAAGCTAATTACCAACAACAGTGGCGTTTGCTTGTAGGGTCTACCCAATGGTGCTCGTTTTCGTTTAAAAACTGCCGTTTGCGTCTATGTCTGCCATTTTGAAGAGTGATAGTGTTGTTCAGCGGACAAAAAACGGTAAAATGTCGCACAGAGCGTTTTTTTTTTTGAAAAACGTTTCAGCTGCCTTTCAAACGAGTGTTAGTCGGGAAGGGACTAAGAACTTTGTGCTAAACCAATGGGCAAATTTGTGTAGGGGAAAATGAACAAACACGACTAAGCTGTTGGTGAAACCACTTCATTGTTTCGAAACCATTTGATTCTTTTCTGCCATTACTGCACACATCCGTTGTTGTCTACGTTAGAACAGCTTTGCCTATCTCAATCCCTGAGCATTGCTTTAGAAACCACAGGAAATCGATGAGGTTGGTTCCTATTTCTCGGATGCGTCAAGCAACTGTAAACTCTGAATGAATAATTTCCGCAGAGCAGTAGTTTTCTGCTGAATCCGTGCGGCCTATATGTATGATGAGTAAAGTGGAGGAATATGCATCGATATGCCAAAGAAGTACGCCGGCATACACACACTTTTGAGATAGACCGCGCTAGCTGCAGTTGATCATATTAATTACTCCAAAAGCACATCCAGCATCATGGCGCTGTTTCTGACATGATGCCGGTGACGCAGGTGCGACAACTGTGGCGCAGTGTTTTAAATTGCGATGAATCAGGCGTTAGATTAGCTAGTGAACGAACAATAAAAACAATGCATAGACCTGTGGAAAGGTTAAGGCATTCGCACTGGCACTGCGCACGAATAATCGTACGATTGACAGAAACTCTGCACATAAATGTGTTTCTAGGTCTGGCCCCATTGAGATATCCTGTATCGCAGGAAACTTATAGTTACGCCATTTTTGTGGTCGAGTATAAATCTCACATCAATGTGACCAGTTGTGCAGAATATTGAAAAAAAATTTCGCGTCGACATAGCGCTCAAGCCACACCAGTATAGAGAGCTCATTCCCTTGTAAAGATCGACACCTAGAGACCATGTACAGCAGGATCTCAAGTCGAATAGGCCAATCCCGCCTGGAGATAAAACCGGAAAGATACATTTTCAGTATGTTATAAAAGCGGACAGACCATGTCTCGTATGGGTCTCAAACCAGAAGAGCTGGCCCGCTTTGGAGCTCATATACCGACCGGAACCTCCCGGTACCTGCAAAAGACCAACTTGTCCTGCATGGAACATGTACCGGAAAGGGTATTTTTGTTTCTCAACTCAAACAAGACCTATCTATGAAGGCAGCCCAGAAGGGCTTTGCCGTATCACGCCAGCTCGTAAATAAGCATGAATACAATCCATCTATTAATTACAACTTTATATGAGTGGTCCAAGCTTCTTTATCAAGAATAGCTCGAAGCTATAAAGCAATAGTGTACAAGTGCTAAGTAGGGTCGAATCTATTTTGTGAATTCGTCCCAGCCACCATACACGTTCTGTAAAAGCAACCGACTCTGCTGTTCTTCCGATCTGGTGGTGTACAGTCAAACGCTGTTTGAAGCTTATCACGCGAGAACGCCGACCAGCCTATTAATCCAAGCATTTAGGGGCCGGTTTTCAAACGTCAAATTGGGATTTCGCTTTCTGTTCTACTTCATGCAATGTTCCACCATCACCGAGGTGACGACCTCACCACCCTTTTCTGTATTCCAAGCTCCACATTTTTTCCGGTAAAGTTGGGAATTAGTTACTTTTTGCCATCGCGGATTAAAGACAAATCGGCGGGAAAGATCTGGCAAAAACCGTGTTGTGCCGTGCTCATTTCAGCGAATCACGAGATGCAAAACATATCACAACATCGGTTCGTCATATTGCCTTTTTCCACACAAAAATTTCGCAAGATTTTAATCAGAAGGGAATATATATCTTATGTAATAATAGACGTGATACCAGACAACTGTTCGCAAAACTCCTTTAAAGATTTAAGGTAGATGGGCGCCACGAAACTGCTTTATTGGGAACGTTTATGTCCCAGTGAGAGATTTCCTGGCAGGTGCGCCGTCATTTTGAGACCATGAACAGTATTTTGCGCCATATTACAGGGAAAACCACTGGGGAGGCACCCAGCAATAAAGAAGGCCCAGAAAAAGAGCAGTGGCAGAAAAACATTCTTATAATAGCGGAAATTGTCAACAATACCTTCACGACTGCAAAGGATATCAGTAAATTTTGTCTTCGCCTAAGCCTTTTATCTATCCAAAGAAGATAATGCTGCTGGTCTGAAAAGCGAAATGGCTACCAATAAGCCGCTTTTGACTAGCAAACATCGTAGGAAGCGTAGACACGAAAATGACGAATCTAATTTCTGTTTGCTGGAAGCCGCGACTTCGTGTTTGCTGAGCCGATAGCTGCCGGTGAGGTTTAATTTGCTTCCGTATCATTCGAAAGGGGCAGCGATTTCCGGCCTATACCCTAATTTTAACACCGAAGTCATTACCGTCACCCGAAATATGCCCATGTTAGGGCGAATGGCTCTCGTGTATTTCACCAGGCAAATCGGTCCTGACCTTGCTTAGGCCATGTTATCTGCGGCAATTTGTTAATTTTATACCTCTACATAGCCTACTGCCGACAGCAGCTACACTTACCTTCTCTCTGGATCTAATCAATTATCTCCAATGATCAGTTGTTTTGCCTTCTCATTACATGCCTTGCCCATGGGCATTTGTTCTATTTTTACTGAGATGTTATTAAATGGCATTTGCTTCAGAATAATAGATATTTCGAACATTTGGCACGGTGTCATATTTAAATTCCCCAGCGTATCTGTATGCACATATTATAGGATGTCTGAGTTTTGTATGTATGAACCTAGACGCCTGCCATACCCGCGAGATAGAAGCAACTCTCCCAAGCATCGAGGTCGCACCCCATAAGTTATGCTTTCAGACAAGTTCCATAGGGAGCCCGTCTTCGATGTCTGCATCATCGGTGCCGCCAAAGATGCCCGATTGACAGGCTGTACAACGAGAGTGACCGCTGGTTGTGCCGCTGTAGAGAGAAATAGCACCTGACAGCATAGTGCTCGCAGAGAGCTTGCGGCCATTTCACAGGTCTAAATTGCGGTATTGGTGTCGTGCCTGCCACGTTCTGCAAACATTTTACGAGGACCACACCGATGTAGCCGTAACAGTTTGCCTGTCAGGGAGCCACTCCCATGAAAAACAAAGCGTGGCTTCAGAGTCGTCGTACTGCCCTACTCCCACACACCGTCGTCTCCAAGACTGCATACAGTATATATGTATATATATATATATGTATATATGGTGAGCGCAGTGCCAGAACTTTCACCTCTTTCACCTGTACATAAGCAGCATCGTCATAATTCACCGGTGCCCGCAAGATCACGCGCAGCGTTCCAGACTGTGACTGAAATAAAGACATTTGTTCAGGCGGTGGCTCACAAGTGGCGGAGGTGCCCTTAGAACCCCAAGCTTCTCGCTTTCGACCTGTCTACTGTTCCCCCTGGCGCTCCGTTCCAGCCTTCGTTTGCCCTCACAACCCCTCTGTATGAAAGAGGGCAACGGAACCAGCCCGCTCCCTGCATCTGCCCCTGCTGTTGTGTCTACCCCTACCTGGACCATCACCAGCCGCCAGCGCGATCCCCAGCTCTTTGCCGGCCTTCGCGGCAGCGATGTCGGACCATGGCCTGATAATTATACCAGAGTGAGCTCCTTCAACCGCTGGGATGAATCGCACAAGCTACTGAACGTTGTCTTCTACTTGACTGACGTCGCAAAAACGTGCTTTCAAAATCATGAATACCACATCCCTGGTTGGTCAACATTCATCCAGCAGCTGCGGAAAACTTTCGGCACGCAATCTAGTCGGTCTGAGCGGGTTAAACTGACGCTCGAAGTGCGTCTTCAGCAGCCTGGTGAGTCCCACTATCATATATCGGAGTGTATAAGCCCTTAGCCTCCGAGTCGATGTTGCTACATAAGAAGCTGAACGCGTTTGGGATATTATTAGAAGCATCGGAATCGTTGCATTCAATGCCTTGCTTGTTCAGAACCCCTTCACAGTGTCCGACATAACCACCACCAGCCAATGCCTGGAAGAACTACAGTCATGCCGCCTGCAGCAAGACAACATCAATGATGGCGTTCTTATTGAGGGCAACCTGCGCACCATTTTCCGTGTCATTATAGTAGAGGAGCTTGCCAAACAAGCAAGCTTACATTCTGGAAGCTCCAACCTCTCGCCAACCACTTCAGATTTGCGCAGCGTCGTCAAGGACGAACTGGCCGCTTTCACCCGCACCGTGGCTCCAGCCACGTCGGCCACCGTCTGCCGCATCCCCACGTACACTGAAATGGCTTCGAAGCCACCTGCCGCAGTCCATTCTCCCTGTCCTGCTCCTGTGTGTGGTCATGTGGTTCCAATAGCCCTATGCTCTCAACCGCCCCGTGAAAGACAATCCTGGCGCCCCTCCCGCCCAACCTGCTACTACTGCGGAATCCGCGGTCACAACTTCCACGTCTGTCGCCGGTGCCAGCAAGACGAACAGCGTGGTTATGCTTCATTCGAGAATGCCGCCTGCGCCAACCTGAAGACTCTACAATCCCATACTTCAATTCCTTCCTTCGTTCTCCTTCACCGCAGGATTCTCAAGATAATGCACGAACCTCTCGTTCTACCCGACGCCGCTTCCCATCGCTTTTTGCCGCCTGTCCCCACTTCGACCGCTCTCCCAATCGTTTCTTCCTGGTGCGGAAAACTAATAGAAGCAGCTTTTGGAGGGAAAGCTGCTGCACAAATGAACTGTGGAATTCCTCCCTGACACCCGTCTAACATGCTGAAAGTACTGCTCGAAGGAGTATAGCTTGAAGCCCTCATCGATACGGGTGCCGCTTATTCCGTCATTAACAGCAACTTTTCTTATCGTCTCCGCATAGTAACTCCCTACATCAGTCCCCCTTCCCATGGAACCAGCGGTACTGCCATCACACCCATAGGGCAATGCACAGCGCGCGTTCTCATCGATGACCAGCGGCATCATATTGAGTTTGTGGTGATTCCGTCAGGCCTTCATGAACTAGTTTTAGGCTTGGACTCTGCGTCTGATCGTCGGCGTCTGCCCTTATCTCCTGCCGTGACCGCCTCATTCACATCGCGGATACTGAGTTCGAACCCGAATCTGGCTCCTCCCCACTACGTGTGCTCGCTGCCCTTAACTGCGTTTTGAGCCCTGGCCGTGAGTACCTCATCATTGTTAACCTGGAGAATGCACAGGACGGTGATGCTTTAGTGATGCCACCACCATGGTGGACCTCCGACGGCATAGCGCTCTCCTCCTGCCTCACCTGTTTCAACCGCGGCTGCGTGGTGGTAGCGGCGATGAACACCCGTACCCAGCCTTTATTTTTACCGAAGGAAGGAACTGTTCGCTTTCGTTTTGAATTAGATCCTGCTCCCCTCGCCACGCTTTCCGGTGCTTTTCCACCGCCTGATGCTCTACCTAAGCGACCTTCCTCGGCAGTCGCGGCAACCATCAGCACTGACCTAACTTCTGTACCGTCGGCAGCATTGCTCGCAGTCCTTTTGAAACACAGACTCTTTTGAAGTGTTTTTGTCCCAGTTAGGCCACACATGTGTCACCTCCCACCGCATAGAGACTGAGGGATCAACCATTGTTCGTCGCCTCCCATGTCGCGTCTCCTCATCACAACGCAAAACTATTGAGGACGAATTTGCCGACATCCACGCGCGAAACATCATCCGGCCATCGAGCAGCCCCTGTCGTCTTCTGTTCTCGTCAGGAAAAAAGACGGTTCTGTGCAGTTTTGTGGGGATTACCAGGCCCCTAATAAGACAACCCGCAAAGATGTTTACCCACTAACACGCATCGATGGCGCACTCGACTGCCTTCAGAGAGCAGAGTAATTCTCAAGTCTCGACTTGCGCTCAGGATATTTGCAAATTCCTATGCATGAATCCGACAAGAACAAGACTGTATTTGCTATTCTTGATGGTCTTCATGAATTCAATATGTGCCTTTCAATATATACAATGCTCCAGCCACCTTCGAGGAATGAAATGGAAGACGTGCTTGTGTTACCTAGACAATAATATCATCTTTTCGTCGGATTTTGCACAGCACTTGCACCGTCTCACAGAAGTTCTCACGTATCTGGCACGAGCCGGTCTCTAGCTCAACACTTTTTAGTGTTGAGCTAGAGACCAATAAAGTCCTTGGCCTTGTCGTTGGCAATTCGCGTATGCACCCCGATCCCGACAAAAGTGCAGCTGTAAATAATTTTCGGCAGCCCAAACACTAGAAAGAACTGCTCAGCTTGCTCGGGTTGGCGACATACTTCCGACGTTTCATCCGAAATTTTGCTTCTATTGCGGCCGCTTTACATAACCTCCTGAAGTCTGACGCGCTTTTCTTATGGTCCAATGACTGTGAACAGGCCTTCAAATCCCTCAAGCAAGCACTCACTTCAACTCCTGTGCTTCGACATTTCGATGAGGCAGCTCCCACCATTCTTCATACTGACACCAGTGGACAAGGCATCGGTGCCGTTCTTATGCAACTCAATGCTGCGTCTTAAGAGCAGGTTGTAGCATACTCTAGCCGTTCTCTCACAGCAGCTGAGTGTAACTACAGCATTACGGAACAAGAATTCCCTGCTGTTGTTTGGTCTGTCCAAAAATTTTGACCCTATTTGTATGGCCGCCAATTCGCAATCGTCACCGACCATCATGCGCTGTGTTAGCTGTCGTCTTTAAAGAACTTATTAGGTCGGGTCAGCCGCTGGATGCTACGTTTGCAAGAGGATACCTTTACCAGCACGTACAAATCCGGCAGAAATCACCTCGATGTTGACGCCCTCTCTCGTTGCCCGATGTTTACTCCTGCAACCAACTCCCACTACACTCTGCCCCTCACGTCAGTCTTCCTGTGATCGTCTAGATGTTGCACCCATCGAGGCCTCTCCTATGGACCTAAGCAGTAACTTCTTGGCATTGCAGCACGATGCTCCTTACTGCAGCCCAATTATCGCTCGCCTCCAGAGTCAATCAGCGCCACCCAACAGTCACCTGCATCGTCCGCTTTGCCTTTTCCGGATTCAACATGGAACACTTTACTGCTCTGTATACCACACGACTGTTCGCCGGTGGGTTTCCGTTGTTCCTCGCTCTCTCCATCATCGAATGTTGGAGGCCTACCATGACGATGCCACTGATGGTCATTAGGGCACCGCAAGACGTGCGAACGTATAAAAAGCCGCTACATTTGGCCCGGGCTTTCTACCAACGTCGCCAAATACATATCACCATGTGCGCCTTGCAAACATCGTAAGCGGTCAACATCTCTTCCTGCCGGCCTCCTGCAACCTCTTCCTTGCCC
>JAJIZL010025168.1:96831-110983 GCA_023969395.1 Amblyomma maculatum
TCTCGAAAAACCGATAACTCCGTTGTTTTCATCAAACTAGCGTTTACATAGAGGGTTATTTTGACCAGCCAAAAACGTCGCCTGGCGCCATAAAAAAAACTTCCTTGTACCTCTCGTGACTGCGGTGTCATTTTAAATCACCGAGACGCGTCCGAGATGACAAATCCCGCTTTTCTGGGCCTTGCTTACTACAATCAAGCAATTTGTACCCACTTGGCAAATGACTTAAAATAACAGCTGGCCACGTTAGAGCATTTTTGAAGGCCTATAAATAAAGCGGCGTAAGTTGTAGCATGATGGAAACAACGTAGTTATCCGTTTCCCGACAAGACATACAAATTTGGGGTTTAAACATTCTCTCTTAAGCTAATAACCACAGCATGGAGGATTATCATTGTTTTTATGAAGGCTTGTAGCTGCAGTGCAACACTGTCGGAATAAATGAATGGCAAGATATGAGTTATGCAAATATATCATTCTTCATAATATAATATGAAGATATGAAAATGGCAATAAATAGCCATATTATCAACATTTCACCTACGAGAAGCCTCTCACCAGGTTATTGAAAATCTTGCGCAGACCGTAACGCCAATCGGTTGTTTTCTGCACTGGTGATAGAGTCCCCTACCTGCACATGGAAAGGAAATACCGACGACACAACGGCTGAGAACTGGCGCAGCAGCCATTTAGAATTTAAAATAATAAGACACAATTCTTGTCTTGCTATAATTCTATATAACACAAAGATAAAAATATCTCATAATTAAGTGCGAGCCGATTTTTCGAA
Source organism: Amblyomma maculatum (assembly GCA_023969395.1). Classification (NCBI taxonomy): domain Eukaryota; kingdom Metazoa; phylum Arthropoda; class Arachnida; order Ixodida; family Ixodidae; genus Amblyomma; species Amblyomma maculatum. The sequence continues at coordinate 97,622 of JAJIZL010025168.1, forward strand.
ATTCCGGCTTGGGCATTTATTGCGACGGCTTGCTCTTCGTTATTGATGAGCGGCTAGTATGATTGTCGATAGAAATATGTTATCAATCCTTAAAAATATTAACCTGGAGGAAATAAACAAAGTTTGGATTTGATATCTTTTTTAGAAAAGAAGAAGTACGATTGGTTTTGGGGGAAACAAGGAAAGGAAAGCACACAAAGCAAGTTTACAGACCCAAGTGCTGTTAACAATAGCAGCATCAGGGCGGATGTAAAAGTTGCCAAAAAGGCAAAATTCAGATAACAATATTAAAATGGGCATGACGAAACGCGGTGAAAGAAAAAAAACGATTATTGAAGGAAAGAAAATACAAAGTACAACGTACACAACCATGAGCACAAAAACAATTCATACAAATTTCTTGCGGGACAACGTAGCACCTACTACCCTAAATAAATTTCAAGGAGTATTCAACTTTGAATATACAACACGTGCGCTTAAGCGCCATATTATCTGGTTAAAAATATACACGAAAATGAACTTCTTTTCTTTTATAACGTAATCCTTGTACAAAACAAAAAGGTTGCTCTGAATCTTGTTTTGTGACCTTGTTTTTGTTACGTTTTACGTTATGTGCAAATTTTTTCGCAATCTACAGATGGGAATGCATCTTAGTTTGCACAATTACACATTAAATTTATCATATGTTGATCGATATTAGCTAGTATCTTGAATTGTGTGGTGTGTTGTTTTTTGTAATTGTAGAGCTGTGTCGCGTTATATACTTTGTCTTATTAAGGAAAAAATTGGTATTTAAATATGTCCTGAGGCATCAGTCCGACGGACCGAGGCATCGACAGACCCGAACTGACTTTCAGGCATTCCTGCATCAGGCATTGTATTTGTGTTCTGGAAAAAGTGAACTAAATGCATAAAGCAAGATATCAGTATTACAAATGACAAGAGCCTTTAGTAAACGGGGCAAACGGTGGCACCACATATGCTGACCATAATTTCTGGAGTCCCTAGAATGCGAGTTGTGTAAGGGGCTATGTGTTTGGTCAGATTGGCGATAAAGCTGAGAAGGCTGGTGTTTACATCGCTTCTGCAAAATGGGATGAATTTGTGGTTTCTGAACGTTTACTATAGCGGCCGTTTATTTATTTATTATGGCAGGCAATATAAGGATTCTAAGCGCCTCAAGAAACAGGAGTGGAATGAAAGTGATGACGCTTATTTCATATAACGCCAAAAATGTTTTTTTGACGAAAAAGCAGCTTCTGAAGGTTTTGGCTGTCCCCCAAACGAGGCAGCATTAGTTGGCGTAGCTGAGGAAGAGTGTATGTTGAATCCCCAGTATAATGAATTGGGGAAGGTAAGTTAGGGAATGGAAATCGCCCAACACCATAGGGAGCTTACAAATGAGGGAATTTGTGTGGCAGTGCCGGGACGTATCTTGATTCAAGCGCACTCTTGAGCTGTCAGGTTAGGCCTGAAGAGCAAACATTTCTTTCCAAATCTAAACCGTAACTCAACCTTGCATATATCATTAAACGCGATCGCCGAACACTATTATTGTTGCACTGTTTGTCGCCTCCTGAGGTGGTCTGGGAAGAGGCACCCGTCGGTTGTGATTTTTTCAGTTCAAACGTGGACAGCGGTAGGCAACAGCAGCACTTCCACAGAACTTAAGCGATTCGCAACGATAAAGCAAAATTGCAGAAAACTCGGTCATGCACCTCACCATCTCATTGTCTGAAAGCGGACTTCACAGAGAGATATTCTAGGAACGGTTTGATTGAGACATCCACATAACGGAAAGCATTTGCGTCATGCCAATAACTTTTCTCCTCAGTGCCTTTGAGCGATTTTTGCAATAGAGAAGGTAGTGCAGATCTTCCTTGCCCTATGAAACCAATCCCTCGCGCAGCCTCATTTACAATGTAACTAATTCTTGAGGAGAAATTGTCCATTTTCTTTTTACTCAATTGTCCACAGGAAAATGCAAGAAATATATTCTTGTTAGCCATTGCAGGATTTTGCTCGATAATGTTGTATTATATACATATATCTCTACTTCGATAAACAACAGATGGGTGGCTTAAGCCTTGTGATCGCCATTTGGTTATCTCTGTTTTGTTTGAATCTATGGCTGCTTCGGGACAAAAATTGAAGTTTCGACTCTTGTTTACCTTCTCAGTTCAGTTTTGTTTAGATTCCTCTAAGGCCCCTATTTAGGCGGATATTACTTAAGAGGTTTGATTAAGCCTTAAATACTAACAAACTGCGATAGATTTTTAGGATTTAAGATGATCAGTTACACGTTCTTGAAAAGCAGATGATGATGCTATGGCTTACTAACAAACTGTGACAGATTTTTAAGATTTAAGATGATCAGTTACACGCTCTTGAAAAGCAGATGATGATGCTATGGCTTACTAACAAAGTGTGATAGATTTTTAAGATTTAAGATGATCAGTTACACGTTCTTGAAAAGCAGATGATGGTGCTATGGCTTACTAACAAACTGTGACAGATTTTAAGATTTAAGATGATCAGTTAAACGTGCTTGAAAAGCAGACGATGATGCTATGGCTTACTAACAAACTGTGACCGATTTTTAAGGTTTAAGATGATCAGTTACACGTTCTTGAAAAGCAGATGATGATGCTATGGTTACGAAGTCATAATGGTTTGACATATAATAACGCTACAGTTTATAACAATTTGTCTCGTTCTTGTCAGCTCTCAGTTGAGAAAAGAAATATTATTTCCAGATATTCATGGTGCCACTTTAGCAAATGTATTGAATGTATGAATTACAGAACGCAAGTCGCATTCCACGTCCTGACTAGAGGACGCATTATATCTAATGCTCCTCCGAGGACATTGATTTCACTGGCCGAGATTTTGGCTTTTCCACAGAAAACTAAGCTTCATGGCTACATGCAGTAGAGCGTGTGGCGAAACCCGAAGTTCACTTATTGCGCTAAATGACGGCATTAAACATGATAAAACACGTAAAACGACAGTACAGGTGCGTATAGCCTGACATGAGATTAATCCCAAAATATTGAAAAGGTTTGGTTGGGGGTGGTATCAGATTCAGCAGCCTGTCAGGACTAAGTAGGGGGGTGGGTTTTTTGCATCGTTGGTACTCCCAACTTGTTCACACATAACTTACAACGACGGCTTCTAACTTCGGCAAATAATACTGGCCTTGTATTCGGCACAACTTGCCTGCAAACGTGAAAAACGAGATGACGACACATTGTCAGATACCTGTAGTATTTCTTCTCGCTGTTTTTTGGAAACAATAAGGAGATGAGTGGTTCGTTTGGGGGAGAAGTTCTTTACGAGAATCCCGTGGCATAAAGTTATGTCCGAAAACTGCCACCTCAAAAAAGCACGAGGCTAACCGGTCGTGCCCTTCGGATAATAAATTATATTTTGGGAGCCCTTCAGGGTCCGATTCATGCAGTTTTGTGAAACAGCTGGCTTTTACCGGTCCCTGAAAAAGGCATCGTCGTACTTTTAGGGAGGCGTCAGGGAGGGGATAAGAGATAAGCAGTCTCTCTTGGCATGTTTGCATCCAGACTGGTTGACTACAGAAATGTAAAATTCTTAAAGATATAGAGTTGGATAGACTGCTTGACTACGCGTACTTTGCCCTGCGCAGGCAGTCATCAAATTCTCCTGTTCATATGCCAGGACGAGGTTGTTGGATATCGATGCCGAAGCCGCCCATGCCGATGCGTCTGTATCGCGGTAGCTTATGATGTGGCCGATTTCACTGCAGTGGAAACATTGTGGCTGGTGCTTCGCAGCCCTTGAGCTTGAGGGTCGTTCGTAAGCTTGGCAAGTGGCGTCCAAGTAGCGGCTTCAGGAACAGATTATCTGAATCGAGGGCCTTACAAACTGTCTTTGAAACACATGACGGTGGAACCAACCTTTATCGTTGCGAGTTCTTGTGTTGGGAGCGTCGCTTGAGGAATGCCCAGTGCCTGCTGAACTTCCCGGACAACGTCCGCCACTTGAGATCACATTGGCGATGGCAGGAGTCGGCGCAGTTCTTTCCGAACCACTTCCCGTATAACTTCCCGCCATTTAATGATAGCAGTAGGCACTGTGTGCGCGAAAACACCGCAGGTTTGCACAGGGTAGTAGTATTGTCGAGTCAGGGCATCGAGGGTTCCTTCGATGTTGGACACTTCCTTTACGAATTCGCCAGCGGTTGCCTGCGGTTTCCTTACAAGTTCGGTAAATGCGATTCCTTTGCATCTCGCATTAGAAAGTTCACTTTTCTTTCTTCACCCATGTGAGGATCGGCTTGACAAACAAGGCTCTTCATTTCTTCGACGCATGCGATGGCGGACTCCTTGGGGCGCAGGACCCTGGACCGAAGAAAGATTTCGGTCATTTTCCTCCTCACGAAGCTAGCGTATACCTCCGATAGCGCTTTCTTGAATGCATCCCATGCCGTTAGGTAATACACATGGTTTTCAATCTACGTAACCCGGTACCCACAAGCGCGCAGAAGACGATGCGAAGCTCCACAACGTCGTCCTTGCTATTGAACGCTGCCACTCACTCGTATTGTTCTTGCCACTTTTCGACATCTTCTCCCTGGGCGGCATAAAAAATAGGCAATGTTTGGGATGGCTGCATAAGAACTCGAACCGACGCTGCTGGCTGGGTCATCGCAGATACTCGAGGCTTCATTGCGATGTAGAGTGGGCGCTGAAAGTAGCCCACGTTCACATGACAAGTCTTGAACTTCGCGGCTGCTCTGTGCATTGTCACCATGCCAGGCAGCACATCCAGTACATGTCACGGGGTTTTAGCAACGTGGAAAGCAACAGGCGTCGAGAAAGGCTGCGCTTAAAAACGTTTTTCTGGGCTAATTGTCGCGTGCAAAAGACCTAATTCGGTGCCAGCGATAGAAGGAACCGCGCTCTTCAGTCAGGGAACTAGGAATACCTGTAAAATTTAGTACCTCTCTATATTACAGCGGGCGATAACTCATCGAGGTAACCGGCAAAAAAAAATCCTAAAAATAGCTGAAACGATACGGAAACAGTTGTGGCCTGAAATGAGTTGGGAAATGGGAAAATTCTGCGCATCTCGTGCACGAATAAAATGATAAAGTTGCTACTCGCGACAACGAGCATGAACAAGTTCGTTCTGTGTGCTACAATTGGTGTTACAAGGCCACTTTCTGGCGGCTGTTGAAAAGCAGAAGTGAAGCTTGCCATGGTTCGCGCCAAAATCATAAAGGGGTACTGCTGGACGTTTTCTCGTTGTCTTGAATCATGTAATTTCTGCTGCATACAGAGACATGCAGCAATATTATGTGCATACTGCTGCTTTTAGCTTCTCATTTAGTCATTAGAGCTGCAAGGCTATTTATTTATTTATTCAAATACCTTAAAAGTCCTCCGGAGGCTATTACATGGGGAGGACACACGAAGGAATTTGATAACAATTAGTCCACAAACAGGCAAGAGAAACAAAATACAAACACCATTTTAGAAGTCCCGTAGAACAACGCCAGATTACTAATCGAAAAGAGTAAAAATGCAAGCAGTTGAGATTTATGATACAAAAACAAAACAAAAACTGCTTACGCGCAGATTAAGAATACAAAAACATCTGGAAGAAGGTGGTGGTATTCGAAGGAGCACCAAACAAGGATTATTCACTCTATGGAATATAAATCGGTGGTGTATAGGGACGTCAAATTCTGATGTGCGTATGTAGCATTTTGTGAAATTTCTCTGGGTGAATCTTGGTGGCAATATTTGATGGTAGGTTATTCAGTCGTTACGATTCTAGGTATGAATAAATGCGCATAAAAAATGAATGGCATCACGGCGAGGAAAAATGAGGCCAGATGGCTGAAAGGAGTCGTCATGCAAAACGTCGTGGTGATAGAGGTTGTGAAACAGAGATAAGCGAGCGTGTTTTCGTCGTGGTGATAGTGGATCTAATTAGGCACGATTTTTAAAGATGTAACACTGGTCAACGTGGAATAGTCCGAAAAAATGAAGCGAACAGCACGGCTTTGCAGGAATTCAATGTTTTGAATGATGTAATCCTCGCTCGGCTCCCAGATTACACATGCATATTCAATTTTAGGTGTGATTAAGGTAGTGTATGCGAGCTTTTTCATTTATTTCAGTTCATTTCATTTATTTCATCCTTAAGGGCCCGAGGGCATTACATAAAGAGGGGCTACAGTTGGGGTAAATACAATCTTGATGAAGGCAGGCACAGTTAACACAAAAACTACAAATTGTAAAAGGCAGGAAAAATAAAATAAATAAAGTGCATCAAGATATCCGTGGGATCATGCAGAAAAGCAACAAATGCACGTGCGCCGGCAAGTAAAGTTGAAAGCCAATGAATGATTGATGGTAACACAGATGAAATCCTTACACATCTTGGAAATGACTATCCAGTTTTGTGCGAAATGATTTGCGATCGTCGCATGTAACTATGTCGTTAGGTAGGGCATTCCAGAGTAATCGCGTTGGGGAAAAAACAACTGTTCATAGCTGAAGTGCCGCTCCTGATACCTGCTATGGGGAGGCTGTAACTTAGGCGATTGGATGTTCTGAGCGGTGGTTGCAGAAGAGGGTGCCTGGAAGCAGAGTGGTAAAAAAAGCTGTGCAGTAGGCAAAGACGGGATATGATGCGGCGAAACTTTAGAGTGGGCAGGAAGATCGAGTGTTTAAGTGCAGTAATGCTGATTTTTTTGGAGTATTCAGAAGTGATGAAGCGGCTTGCACGATTTTGGATGGCTTCGAGTTCGGCGGTGAGGTAGGCTTAAGATGGGTGCCAGATTGATGATGCAAATTCTAGTTTGGGACGGACGAAAGTTTGATAAGCCAGTTTTTTTTACTTCCGGGGAGGCTGATTTGAGGTTTCGCCGTAAATAACCTAGAACACGTGAGGCATCAGAGCATATTGTTTGGACGTGATTGACCCAAGATAACGAAGATGAAAGATGTAATCCAAGGTACTTGTAGGATGATGTTTCGGCAACCAGGGTAGCGTTGATGGTGTATGAATGCTAAATTACTGTTTGTTTGCGAGAGAACGAGACGAGTTGACATTTTTCCAGGTTCAAAGGCACGAGCCAAGTGTCACATCACGTGGCTATTGCATCAGTCTTTTTGTAGTAGGTGGCAATCGGTGAGGTGACGAATGGGACTGTAGATGACACAGTCGTCCGCAAATAGTCTTAGTTTATTATCTATATTAGCTGGGAGATCATTGATGTAAATGAGGAAGAGTAGCGGGGATAAGCCGGCTCTCTGGGGGACACCTGCTGTAACGTCAGAAAGGGATGAGCGGTAGCCATTGCTTGATGTGAATTGCCTGCGTCCAAGAAGAAACTGATTGATCCAGGTTATTATGTTATCAGAAATACCTAGAGAGGAAAGTTTTGCGAGCAAGCATGAGTGCGGAACATGGTCGAAGGCCTTGGAGAAATCTAAAAAAATGGCATCAATTTTAAAGTTTCCGTCCATAAAGGGAAGGATGTCATGAGTGAATTCAGCCAGTTGAGTTTCGCAGGAGTAATGTTTTCGAAATCCGTGTTGATGGGGATAAAAGAAGATTTACGGAATCAAGGTGGCTCATTAGGCTGGAGGATATAACATGTTCAACTAATTGGAAGGGATGCTGGTTATTGAAACAGGACGGTAGTTGAAAGGATTTGTGCGGTCACCTTTTTTGAAGATCAGGACAAGTTGTGCTATTTTCCAGTCGTCAGGGACGTCTCTGGCTTCTAATGATTAGGCAAATATTAGATGCAGTATCTGGCATGATACCGCACAGGTGTTTTTTAGTAGTTTACTGTTGATCTGGTCGCAACCAGCCGATGAAGAAGTCTTGAGTAAACTGATTAGATTACCTATGCCTGCCGGAGTGACTGTAATTTGGGGCATGGCTAGTTTTGAGATGGCTGGAAAAGGATTTGGACTGCCAGCTGCTGAGGAGAACACTCATTTAAAATTGTCGCGCTCTTATCACTGTCTATTGGTTCACGGTTAACGTCTAGAAGCTCAATTCTATTGGATCTTATTTTAGGGGAGAGAATGCGCCAAAATTAATTGGGGTTTGTTAAGAGGATTGAATGTAAATCGGAGGAAAAACACTTTTCTTGGCGGAGGTCAATTTTTTGTTATATATTTTTGCACACTGTTGGTACCGTTCCCATGCTTCGGGATGCTTATGCAAGTTAGCTGTTCGATACAGTCGTTTTTTCCTATTAAGAAGCCTTTTAAATTCTCTATTGAACCATTCGTTGTTAGAATCGGACTTTTCAATGAAGGACGGAATGTGCATGTTTTTCAGGGTTAGCATAGTGGTCTTAAAATATTCCCAGTTGCCATTGACCGTGTGAGAATGATAAAAATTCTGTAATGAGCTGTAGAATTCTAATAGTGCACGGTTGATAGCGTCAAAATTGGCCCTTTTGAAGTCGGTTATTACATGTGAGGGTGCTTGCTTTAGTTTTTGTTTCATGATTCCCAGTGAGCGATTAGCAGTTGCAAGAGTAATGTTGATGTGGTGATGCCATGCTAGATCCGTTTCAAAATTTACTCCTAGGTATTTCTATATTGTAGCAAGCTCGACAATATTGTTATCTATAACGTATGAGATTGGAATTTGGGAGGAACGAAACGCGTGAATGACACGCACTTAGTTTTGGTATGATTTAGGATCATATGCCAGTCAGAACACCACATGTTAATCTCGTTTAGGTCAGATTTCAATACTTGACACTTTCAGTAGTAATTTTACGGTAAATAACACAGTCATCGGCAAACAGTCTTACACGGGTCGAGATGCAGTTAGGCAAATCATTGATATATATTAGAAAACGCAATTGACCAAGCACGCTCCTTTGCGGAACGCCGGACGTGACTGGAATAAAAGAGGAAGTACAGTGGTTTACATTTGTGAACTTGGTTATGAATGACAAAAAATCTTTTTTCCATAAAATGACTTGTCTGTTAATGTTAAAATGGTTTAGTTTCGCTAATAGCATGTGGTGAGGAACACGATCAAAAGCTTTAGAAAAATCCATCAATATTGCCGCGAAACCTTCAAAACAGTATTTGTTGTATTTTTAACAGCCGCCGGCATACAGGCTTATCACTCTGATTCTGGACCGCGTGTCAGTTCCGTAATCTTTGTTTGTTAATGCTCGATGTCGCCAGTCACACCTTTATCAGTTTTGTTGTAGCGAAAGATGCACCGAGATCTGTCTCGAAGGTTCCGGCCACTCGGGTGTCTTTCCACAATGTTCCAGCCCGTGCTGGTAGCTGTTTGCGTCGTTATCTAGATTGTTCTGTGCAGCCTTTAAATTGAGCGTTGACGAGTGTGACGGGCATTCTTTTTTCGACGATCGACGAGCACGTTTGTTTCTATCGCCGCCGCCGAGTTGCTTAGTTCTTTTCCGGGCGCAAGTCAGCCCAAATAAAAAGTTTCTTTAGTGCAATCATCGACCCTTCATTTGTGTCGTCGACGTCGTCACCACTACGTGACAATATGGCATCCATCTGGTTGCCGACGTCAATACAGGATAGCAGTCATTGGTCAATCCCGCTAACTACACATCGCATGAATATCCCTTGCGAAAGCCATGCTGGTATTTGAAGATTGTTATTTTGTTCTAGCTATGGTGGTTTGCGAATGTATGATGCGCTCCAGTAGTTTGCAGACGTACTAGTTAATGAAATGGGTCCGTAATTAAAAGATTATATGCGATTGTCAGCTTTAAAAATTGGTATGACCTTGGCTGTGCGTCGATCATTAGAAATTTGACCGGATGACAATGAGTGTGAAAAAGGTGCGCATAGAATTCCAAAAACACTTTGTCATGTGCTTTTAATAACTAATTGCTGTTGAAGACAGCCTTGTCGGATGCAGACGACAATTTGCGATAATTAAGAAGTAACATGATAGCCGACTCGCTGATAGTTATTTGTTGCATGATCATATCTGAAAGTGTACCTATGTTTGGGCATGAAGAAACGTCTTCGCGGCTGAATACAGACAAAAAGCATTGTTTAGTATCGCTTCGCACTCTGACTCGGGAACAGTGGCTCCTGTGTTATCAGTAAGCGTAACTTCCTGATGTCTGCAGGAATTTATTAGTTGCCAATTTTTTTAGGGTTGTTAGTCAGCATAGACAGTAGGTCATAGTTATAAGAGTGACGACGAGATGATTTAAAGTCTGGCATTCTTTGTCGCACTGCTTGTATTTTAGTCACGATTATGTGCGATTGCTCTTGACTGCTTGCCTGTATAATCGCCTTTTCGTGGTTCAAGCGTCAAAGCTGCTTGTTAAACCATTGGGCAGACCTGCTACTCCTAATCGTTATGATGGGTATACACTTATCAACAAGGGCAGAAAATGCACTTTGGAACGCAGTCCAGTTTTGTTCAACGGCATGGGACGAGAAGCCCGTAAGAACACGTCAGCAAAGAGAGATAGTTCAGCATTCATTCGGTGAAAGTTAGTGATTGAATGTAATTCCAACTAAGCGCTGTGGATATCTAGAGACTCGTAGAAGCGTCCCTTGGTATGCTGTTATCAGAGCTTATGTCCGTGCTCAGCGAGGCTTGTGGGGAAAAGTCAGGAGCCCGTGGAGGAGAAGACAAGATTTCGTGCGAAGCAAGGCTGAACAAACAATAATTTTAAACACAAGTTGGGATAAGGTAGCCCGAGAAACACTGAAGGCGTTCTCTACTAAAGAAACACGTAGGGATTATGTAAGCACATCTATTGCAAATCGTAATATGAAGAAACTTTTAGATAGACATGCGCTTACTATGTGTACTTCTCGCGAACATGTTTTGGTAACAACGAAGATGTCGAGGCCGACATCCACCACTTGCTGTGGGACTGCCCAGCACTCAAGCCAACACGATTCCGGCACCTGAGAATAGCTGGCCTTTCAGCAACCAATCCTGCCTCATACGTCACTTGGACGCAGGGACCTCATCATCGCTCACTTCTGGACTCCATAAAATCAGCCAACCTTTTTCCATTCATTTAATCATTTATTCATCCTTCATCTCATAACCTACTGATGCCCTGAGGCAATAAATATCGACTTAAAAAAAAAAACATGTTTTGGTTCCTCCTGTATGGATTCCTATGCCTAATATTTACTTTTATCACCTGCGAATAAACAGTCGCAAGTTGCACTTGTACGCCCCGTTAGCTGCGGTGCGTCCGCTTCGGCACCGCGCCTCTTAATCGGAATCTGCGTCAACTGCCACCCCCCCCCCCCCGTCAGCAAGCATTAATAATATTCTCATTTGCGGTGTCAGTACCATCGTATGAGGTGAGGCCTTAAACATGAACTATCTCTGAAAATGTAGTAAGATGAATGTTTGCCAGTTTGTGGTTATAATATGCAAATTCATCTCGAAACTTCAAAATGGGATTCCAAAAGAAATAAATGCTTGTTTTGCATTGTCATAGGCTTAGTACTTTCACCTTGTTCACTGTCTTTCGCAAAATCTTTTTTCCTCCAAAGGGTAGAGTCGAGCAACGATTGTGCAGCCTTGCCGTGTCGAAGAACGTTAAACTGGCGCACAACGGCTGCGCACTGTCTGCGTCGATGACGTGGAATTTGAACAAGAATTCGCGCCATCATTAGGCTCAAACTTTTTATATGCTGTTCAGTCGCGCGTTTTCGGTGGCCAAGGAAGCTGTGTAATGCCAGTGGTGTTTGAATTGCTATGAACGGAAAATGCGGTTAACGGCGATATGAAGGAAGCAGTATCGACGATCTCGTTGCAGAATTGAGCCATAAGAATTCCGAGGATGGGAAAGTGTGGACCCAGGCCGGATTAGGTTGTTGCACCCCAGACATTGTCCAAGGTGCGCCCGCTTCCACCGCCACCGCGGATGTAATAATTGTCTTAGCAGCAATAAAACTGATACACTGACAATACTAACAAATCACTCAAATTGTATTTACCACCATGTGAGAGAGACTGAGTGAAAGCTGTGAAGCCCACTGCTTTTCGTTTTCCACACACACTCCCGCTTCGACTGGCACTCCGTTGAAGTAAGCCCCTCTTAAAGCATCTCCTCAGGCGGAGAGTTTTACAGCAGCCACCGCTTTCCAATAGTGTTATACTCCTCCGTACTCCTTCCATCATAACTCCCTCTGTTCATGACTTTCTCCACTCTGCATATGTGTGCCTTAATCTATCGCAACCCTCCTGCTATGTAGTTGCGACCACATTATCTCTATGCTGCAACCTAAATTGAAGACGATACAGTGAACTCTGTCAAGGAAAAGTACAAGTGTAACCTAAAGCCACATGATGGGAACAGAGTGGGCCACGGGACAAACGCAACTCACAAGAAAAGTTTATTGAATCAAACAGACAATAAACAAACATGCTTCCAGATGCTTGCGTGGAAATTCAGTACCGTTTAACTCATCGTCCCTGTCTCTGGCGCTGGGGAATTTAAATATGACACCGTGCCAAATGTCCCAAATGTCTATTATCCTGAAACAAATGCGATTTAATAACATCTCAGTAAAAGTAGAGCAAAAGCCCATGGGCGAGGCATGTAATGAGAAGGCAAAACAACCGAACAATAGAGATAATTGATTAGATCCAGAGAGAAGGTAAGTGCAGCTGCGGTGGCGATAGGCAAGGTGCAGGTATAAAATTAAAAAATTGGCGCAAATAACATGGCCGAAGCAAGGTCAGGACCGATTTGCCTGGAGAAATAGACAAGAGAAATTCGCCCTAAAATGGGCATATTTCGGGTGGCGGTAATGACTTCGCTGTTAAAATTAGGGTATAGGCCCGAAATGGCTGCCTATTTCGAATGATATGGAAGCAAATTAATCCTCTCTAGCAGCTATCGGCTTAGCAAACACGAAGTCACGGCTTCCAGCAAACAGAAATTAGATTCGTCATTTTCGTGCCGACGTGAAAATTCCAAGAGCTTATTTCGACGTTCGCTAGTCAAAAGCGGCTTCCTGGTAGCCAATTCGCTTTTCGGACCAGCAGCATTATCTTCTTCGGATAGATAAAAGGCTTAGGCGAAGACAATGTTTACTGATATCCTTCGCAATCATGAAGGTATTGCTGACAATTTCCGCAATTATCAGAATGTCTTTCTGCCGCTTTTGTTTTTCTGGGCCTTCTTTAATGCTGGGTGCCACCCAAGTGGTTTTCTTTGTAATACCTCCAAAAATAGTGTTCATAGTCTCACGATTACAGCTCACCTTAGGGGAAATCTGTCACTGGGACATAACCGTTCCCAATCAAGCAGTTTCGCGGCGCCCATCTACCTTAAATATTTGAAGAATTTTTGGCGCGCATCCA
>JAJIZL010025168.1:111383-136995 GCA_023969395.1 Amblyomma maculatum
CTTCCCTACTGAAAAAACTGTATGTGAGCTGTACAAGAAAGTGTGAGAGTGAATATGTGAGTTCTTGGGAGATTAAACGTGGATTTATGAGAGCACGTAGAGCCACTGTGCAGGAACGCATGAGATTGTACAAGTTCTTTTGAGTTTGAATGAGCCCATGAGCGAGCTCACAGAAGCGCGCACAGCCACTGTGCAAGATTGAATGAGAATGAGCTGGTCACGTATTTGTGCGAGCTTGTAGAAGCACATGGAGCCAGTGCGTGAACAGATGCTCTAAGAGAGCATGCAAACTACGTGGCCATGTACATGCTTGCATGCTAAAAAATTAGACGTTGAGACTGCGTAGATCCTTCCATTATGAAAGAGGTCAAGGTTAGAGCTTTCATCTAATGATTACTTCATGATTATTTGCGACAGGTACACTTTTTCATATTTCACAATTTTGGTCTTGGCTTACAGCACATTTTCAACATTAGTAGAAAAGTGCTTGCTTCCTTTCATTATGCAGAAATCTTTATATGATAACATGCACGCTGAGCAACAACAGCTCGACATATCGAGCTCACTGTAAAACAATGTCAAAAGTGAGATACTTCAGCTAGATCTAATAGCATCATTTGATTCTCTTTCAACCATTCGTTTCTGAAAGTTGGACGCAGCCATAGATGCACGACAAATGCTGTGTGCACAACATTGATGTGTTGCCTGCCAAGAAGATGACGGTCAAACTGGCGATCAAAATTTCCCTTACATTGTGTTTTGCATATGAATGGAGGCAACGCACTATAACTGCACACTATTACCACCATCAGGAATCACAACTTGTATGAAGAACTGGCTTGGAGTTTCATCTGTAAAAGGAAAAGTAAATGTGATAGCAGAAATGTGAAAGTTAACTCCAGTACTGAACTTCACGAGCTCTCAAGAGCTCATATTCACTTGTAAAGACCACAGAAAGACAATTATCAAATGACTGAACAGCACTAACGGATGCGATGGGAGAGAAGATGACAATTCTGTTTCTTTATCTCCCTTACTGTCTTAGAGCACTGTTCACTCAATCGACAATTATAACCAACCAGCCTGACTCTCTTTTTCAGCACAAGGATAGGCTGAGCAAAACAGCTCCTACAGCCTTTTGAGTTTTGACTTGCATATCTACACCTATATACGCCATTTTTAAGTTTCTTGAGACTATAGCAAACATTTGCTGAACTGCACTAATTTGAATTGAAGCTTTCTGCTGCGTAATGACACTTGCAAATGTTGTCCGTCTCATTGTCAAATAAAAAGAAAAAAGAAAGGATTGAATCGGTGATCTTAGACTAATGAAGAGATACACAAATCCTAGTACTTTATGAGAGGTGATACCAACAGTATGTATTGCATCTTGAAGCTATGCACACTATGCACATATATGCTGAATCATCATATTGCAAGGAAATTTCTTTTAGATGGCATATTTTTCAGTGTCACTGTAGGCTGCGTCACGCGAGATGCATTCAGGAAAGCTGCACGTGCAACTCCACGAATATATGTTGTGCAGTTTCCACCAGCAGTGCATAATCATTACGCTGCATGGAAAGAGCAGCTTGGTTGCTTTAGCTTCTTTACTGTATGCTGTAGGCCACAGAGATAAGTTGAAATATTTGTATGGTCAGTTTCTTAATTGAAGTAAAGAGCGTGCAAACACCCCACACTGCCTTCACTTGAAGCTTGACCGGTAAGCTATTTTTGCATATCGCATATCTTTCCTGACTGAGAGTGCAGGCTTTCACCCAACTGTCCCTGCTTTTGCTATAAGCTACAGGCATTAAAAAATTTCATCACCATTTAAGAGTTCGACACTGAAGTAGTGAGGCACATATCACACAAGAAATGATAGCTCTCAGGTGACCAGTTTGAGATCACAGCCATAGATGTGGCGCCCATAAAGGAACAGCGGGCAAGCCGAATTGGGCTCGCCCACTGTTCTTTATGAGCGAGCACAATTCAGCATCTTCTGTTTCCAAACAAATCACTTGATCTATAAAGCGCCGTATAGTCTTCCAATATTAACAAACAAACAATTGCCACTGTAACTGTTTATGAACAGGAGTTTTCGCAAGGAACTTGGCAATGAATTTGGGCCAATGCAACGATTCGCCCAACCACAGACCGCGCTCAACCTATCATCCATGACAAGCAAAGCAAGCAGTTAGTTTGTCCAGCTTCTCGAGAAAATAAGCGAAACTCACGGTGGTCTTTCGCTAGCACTGCTACATTTCTGAATGTACAAACTACAGGCGCGCATACACGACAAACATGCAGCGTTAGCGCGTAGACGCCCGACATCGTGCTTGCCACTATTCGGCGGGCAGCAAAGTCGTTAAGTTAGCGACTTCCGAAACCGAAACAAGTCGAAACCAGACGAGACAGCCGAAGCAGATCGAAGTGCTAGCCGTAGCCATTATAAGTTGGTGGCGTCGCGCCTTTTTCTCTTGTGTGCTGCTGGGGGCCTTGCTACTAGCGGCTTCATTCTTTCCAGATATACGAGGCACAGAGCGCAACAAAATAGCTCGTGCGATGTGCAGAAGCGTAGTAAGGATGTGTGCATACCTGCGCAAAACGTTTGCTCGCGTGCCCGACAGGTAGTGCGTTTCTTTTGTGCGCTCTAACTGCAAACACTACGCTGACGACGGGACTATTGGAGAGCGGCCACCACCCGGCATACATTTGACATCTCGGAGGTAATTAATTTCCATCTTCCCTGTACATTCTCCTAAAAACTTCGCGAACTGATGATGCATGCCAACACAGCGCTAGTTCGTAAACATCAAGACGCGCATGTCATTATAACATACGGTAGTTTGCTTTTGACGAGGGAAGGGTGAATGCGTTTGCAATGTCTTGGAAAAGAGACAGTTAGTGCCACGGGCTGCACGCTCACAGTAGAATATGCCGTACAAATCATCACTCGTAAGACCATTCCGGGGTGCACGATGCTGGCGCCTACTGCAATTCAGCCTTCGGCAAGAATTTAGAATGGGCCAGTTCCAAGTGCCTCGACCCCAGCCTTATGTTGCGCAGCAGTTGAAGATCCGGCGCTTGTGCAGTTGCAACTACACGGATTGAATAAGCGGTAAAACCTACCTGCGTTACAACAGGGCTAGATCATTAGTATATGTTCCATAAATATTGCGGATTATGAGATATGGAGCCGGCGAACATGCGACAGCAGTGTGATTCAGCAGCAACCGTACTCAAACTTCATTGTCGAGCCTTAGGTAGTAGAAGGAGAAAAAAAAGCTTTGAGCTATTTTGAATTTTTTCACCTTGTTGGGCTTGACATTTTCTTTTTCATACTTTGGTCGTGACTGAAGTAATCCCCAAAAACTACTAAGCGCATATTAATGACAGACACCAAACTCAGACCTTCAGTCCAGAAATGTCAGTAAGGTGTAAAGGTAAGTATACATTCAACAGTACCAATAGTATTGATTTTCTTGTTTAATTATTTACAAATGAAGCGAAAAAAGTTCTGACTTAGGGCTGAGATGCTCCGTTAGCATCTGCTCTAATATGAAATGTGAATCAAAATGTGTGCAGTTTTTCCGTACTCAGTATACCACTGATTCATCACAGATGTGGGAATATGAAATTCATGCAGGTTTCAAAATGAAGAGTGTACGCAGAATTTCAAGCAAAACAAGCCTTTGCTTCTTAAAGTATCATTCAGTTGTGGTGTTTTTGTTTAAATTTATGCATGTTTTGTAGAAGCAACGGTAGATGTTGATATAGAGTTGTGTTGTGTCTGAATCTAGATTATGAATGGCTACCACATTTATGAATTTCTTGGTTGCCACATGCACTTCCAGACATTGTTTGAACAGTCACATCACATTCTGCATTTGGCTTCTGTTTCCTTTTTTGCTTGGAAGTGTTTCCGCTTTAGAGTGTGTAGCCTTTCACAATTCATAATTGATCGGGTGAGCATGTTTTGGCATGATAAAAGGTTTGGAAGTTCGAGAGCATTGGCCCTTCATGATGCACAAGGGGCAGACTGCTTACTGCACTGGTACCACTACATTCCTAGATTCCTAGATATCACTCATATTTCTACACAGAATACATGTTTTCTGAAATCCATATTTCTTGTCCGACTCTGCACATTCTTCAGTTGACATAATGGGAGCTAGGGACGAACTTTTGCCTTTCTTGGTGCACTGCTCCTATTTCGTTTAAAGAGCCGCCACATTTTGCGTAACCCGAGTTGGGGTGCAAACACTGCATGTTTATAGGGTGGTGAGGGAGCAAACTTGGTGTCACAGTGAAGGCCATGAACAATATGCTGATGATAGGCTGCCTTTAGACTGACTGGCTTGCATTTCTCAGTGTGTTTTAGAATGTGCGAGGGCTCCATAAGCTGCCACATATATTGCTTAGATTTGATGTTGAGGTGACTGGCGTCATTAAAAAGGCAATATGATGATCGAAGTCTTCAGAACATTCAGAACATGCTAGGATTGTACTCCTGGCTTAAGTTGCAGACATTGTTTGCTTGTTGTACCTTTGAGAGGAAATCTAGTAGATGAAGCTATGGGCAGAGTGCTTGCTTGGTATTCCAACCTAACCACCCAAACGTCATTGTTTACTGGAAACAGATTGTTCAAGCTTCCAGCCTTCGACTTGTTTACTCGTACATTGCAGTGAAGCGCATTTACGCCTTGGCATATGGCAGGCTCAGGGGCTCGTTCATCGCCACTGTACTAGGTTAGATCTCCAGGAGACTGGAAATGCCTTTTGCCATTGCCGTGAAATAGTGTTTAAAAGAATTTTCGATGACAGAAATGCTGTTTGCTCTCTTAGTAGGTAAAGAAGAGTTAGCATAACGTTTCTTACGAGTTACATTACTTGGCATCTCAAGATGGGCACTGAATTCTTGGTGTGAGATCAGAGGTTCCTGCTGAATTGCAGACTTTTATAATGCTCCTTAAATTATGAGCAGATCGAGGTGATAGATGACAAGACTTTACTAATGGTCAATTTCAATCACAGGGTTTAGTGACTTACAGAACAATATTTTCTGCTCTTTTTGGAGTAACTGTATTCCAAATGCAGATCCAGAACACAGGTCCCATCTTCCCAAAGCAGATGGGGAGCGATTGCTGAGCCAAGATTGATCACTGGAGCAGTGGATTGCTCTGCCGAAATCAGCAGAACCGGCCAGAAGTTTGCTTGAGTATTTGTTCCACTGCACCTTCCATTTCCAGTAGCATGCTCTGCTGTGCTGACTGTGCCCTCTGTGCTCCATAATAGATGATCATTACTTGCCGCTGCTATGAATGCAAATTGCTGTCATGAACTAGTGCTTACTCTTGAGGACAGCAAGTCTATTATGCAATAATCTTTTTTAAAGACCCCAGCTCGGAGTGTGACTAGAAGACTTTGTGCGGAAATCATCTTTATGTGCTATTCATGATCTTAAAGCCATTCCTGAACTCTGAAACAGTGAAAATTATGAACTGCGACTTCCTTTTATTTGAGAATAGTGCCAAAGAAAATTTACCCTGTTTGCCCACACTCTGCTATACGAAAGAATGGCATAAACTGTTGATGTCAATGCCATCCCATGAAGCAGCGGGAGAAATGCTGACCTTTTACAGGTTTAAAAACAGCTGGCACGTGTAGACGAAGCACGGGCTAGTACACAGAATAACAAGCAATTCTTCCGTCAGTTCATGGGCACCAGCTACTTGCGCTGGCCTGAGTTCCAAACGCAGTCGGGACACAATCTGTACTGGATGTAGGTGCTTTTTTGCGGAGCAGGCAGACCACTTCACTTCTGGGATTGTAATTCACTGTATGTGCAGAGGAAAAGCAGGTGAACGTGTCTCTGCTGGCATATGTCATATTGCCTGCTGTCATCCCTTTTACTTTCAATATGTGCTAGTGACAGGAATGCTCATAGCACAAGTAGAGTGAAAACACTGATCTGCGCCATTATGGAAATGCCGAGATGTTAGCATGGGCAAACATCTCTTTGCATCCCCGCGAAGGTTGCTAAGGCTCAGTTCCATGTACGAGCAAGCTAGCACAATGCGGGCATATGTCAGACAGCTCTTTAGCTATGGGCCTACAGCAACTGCTGCCATACCTTTAATGAGAACTCTTGACTAAAAAGGCAACATTTTACAAAGAGCAAAGTAAATGATAAGAATGACTTTTTTTGCATTTAACAAAGCTGGTAGTCACAGTTAAGAACTCATGCCATGACTGTTAATATGCCTCAACTGCCTCATTTGTAAAGCAAGCATATTGAAATTCTCGAACGAGCATGGTTACAGTCGTGAGCAGCTCTGTTAGATGCGTGTCCATAAGGGTGGCTTATTGTTTCATTGTTCAAAACAATTCTAAACAATAGGTGGTTTGGAACTTAAAGGAGAAAGTACAGAGAAGCTGGCTGTAGAGGCAGAAATACTGCAAATGGTGGGTCGTGGACAGATGCCAAGCTGTCGTGATCTGCACTTTGCAAGGAGTCTCGTGCTACTCATTAGCCGCAGCTTGGCTATACCCAGCTTATATAAGCTTGGCTTGTACAAAACATGCCTGCAAATGTAACCATCTTCAAGGCTGCCTGCACCCTACTGTGGTGGCTTCAGTGTTTAGGGCATTTGACTAGTGAGTTGGGTGACGCGGGCTCTGTCCGAGCCGGGGTGGTTACATTTCGGTGGTAGCAGAACGCTAAGTCCCCATGTGCTGTACATTGTCAGTGCACATTGAAGAAGTGTAGATAGTCAAAATTATCGCGAGCTACCTACTATTGCTGACCCTCATTGTCTAAGTTTCTTTGGCATGTTGAACCCTATCATCAAATCAACGCAGCCTACTGTTAGCGTTAGTAGATGACCTTCGTAATGCCACAAAGTCTGCCCCTCACCACTCTCCGAAATTTTGTTATTTGCAACTCAACTCAGGTTACTCACAGTTTGATGACCCCTTTTTCTTAAACGCTAGCAGTTGACGAACTCACTCCCATGCAGTGAACTCTGAAAAAAGTGCTGATTTGGTCATAAAGGTTTTTTTTTCATTGGAATTTGTTCAGTCATATGACCATTGAAAAGTCATCCGCGGAAATGTTCATTGTGACAAGCTAGGTAGCTTTATAGATGGCTTGGATATTATATGAGAAGTGCTATGATGGTGAACTATGCTTAGCGTCTGCAATACCTTCATGATGAATGTGGTGAATGCAGATGACATTTTGCTCCACTTTTATTTCACCAGTGGGTGCCTGGTGAGTTGTCAGTGCAAGCTATTGAGTTTCACTTTCTTTATCCAGTTTACATAGATGTGGAATCGTCACAATAGCAGAAGTATTATATTTTTATGGTTGACTAACTATGTTTTTTTTAATATAAAATAAGTAAATACGCCATCAGCAACCCTGGAGTGCAGCGTGCTATTCACCTGGACACCATAGATATTTTAAGCATGCCATATTCCTTTGCTAATTTCAGTTTTCAGTACTACAAGTCTTGATCACGGTAGCACATCACTATACTCGGGGATAACTGCGACTATGCAGCTGCAGTTAGGCAGAAAGGAGGAGGCAACATACCTCTTTCCCCTTGCCATGTAGAGTGGGTTACTTCAGCCCTAATGACCTTGCATTAACTCTCCAACATCCTCCCTTCACTTCAGCCCAGTACACTCCTAGCCCAAATTGTGAGCAAACCACTCTTCACAGCAAGGGGACAGAAACTTTTCTCCCTTTCTTTCGTACCTAGACTCGGCTGCAGAGCCCGAAAACATTATCCCCATGTACAGCAAGATTCAATGCCACATTTCTTCTCAGTGTCAGAGCACCCTCTGCTTGCTCTGTACCACCCTAGCAGCAGCCCAGTGTTTTGTTTACCACAGAAAATAATGTCTGTGCAAGCTGTGTTGGCATGGAGAGCTGCATATCTGAGCCAACTTTCATGCTTTATTATGAGGCTCTCTTTTATTGGCTTTAATTTCCATGAAACGCGGTCATGTGTGTTCATTAGTGTCACATGAAGTAAAATTTCACTGACTAAAATACTATCATAAGGATGGCAATTTGGGTGAGTTGGTAAGGTTCATCTTCAAAGTAGCAGCATGAAAAAACAAGGACGGGAAAAGAAGCAAGCAGATGCTAACTCGCAACTAAAGTTTATTGATGCAAATAAGAAATATATAATGCCAAGCAACACTGCAAACCGCTCAATCACCAATAAGTAGACAGCAAAACATGAATCACTAAAACTTCCGAACGGTTCCATTTGAGTAGATATAGGTAGAGGTGAACTGGGCTGTGCATTGTAAAGAATGTACTAGTTGCTTTCAGTTTCTTTCTGCTGTGCACATTCTGGCTGTCATCTATTGCAAATCAGCTGGGAAATCATTGAAGCTAGACACATTTTACAACTAGGTAATGAAAGTGTTACTGAGCCATCCATCATGTTACCATGCAGCGAGGCGATTATCTAGATAGGGAACTGTTCTTAAATTTTAGTGATTCATGTCTTGCTTTTTGCTTATCAGTGATTGAGTGGTTTGCGTTGTTGCTCGACTTCTTTATATATTTCATGTGTGCTTCAATAAACATTAGTTGTAAGCTAGTGCCCGTATTGTCTCCTTTCATACCCTTGTTTTTTTCTTGCTGCTTCTTTCAAGATAAAATACAATCTTTGCTACTTCGGCCATAAAATGAATTTTAATGAAGTTCCACATCTCTTAGAAAGGTAGTATTGTAGTTGCAGGCATGTATTAGGCCCTGCAGTACGAATTAAGGTGCTCGCTCGATGTAAAGCACAAAAAAGGGAGGGCTTGTATGATATCGAACCTAGTGGGAACTGGTGGATTATGGATAGGCTGTTAAAATGCACTTGCAGTTAAAGTCAAGTAAATGCTTTTTTATTTGAAACTAGGGGCACTGTGATGCCTGACTTGCTCTGTTGCCAGGCTTGCGACGAGGTGGAGTGAAAGGAGTTATTTCATTTCACTGTTGGTATGTCTCGGGTGATGTCAACATTGTTTCTTCTCTGGTATTGTAGGCAATCGCCCTTCAACCTATTGCATCCCAAAGTGAAATTTCGAATTAAAAAATAATAATTTAAGATTATTTAGCAGGCAGAGGCAAGTTTCATGCAGTGACCTGCACCAGCATGTCGTGCATCATTTCTAGAAAAAAAAACTGTATTGTGGTGTTCCTACTCTGTGCCTTTATTTCTTGCTCACAAAGCATCTGCATGTATGTGTTGCACCGTATTACGTTTTCAATAATTTGTTGGGTAATGGTACTTTTTACCTTGCAGCAAGTTCCATGTGGCTTCGTAAGCAATGGCTCCTTCAAGCTCTATTCCCTTTGCCGGAATTGTGCTGTGCTGTGGTGGGCAAGAAGCAGGACATTGGTGTAAGTACTGAAGACATCTTTCAGCATGTGTAGTTTTTATTTGCCTAGCCCACTACTGCATTTGTGACCCCTCATATTTATTTTGACATCTAGGTTTCTTCAGTGTTTTCTTTGCTTGCTGCCGTTGCTTATTGGCTATGACATTTGGCTGTTGAGTTTGAGAATGCGGAGTGGAATGGTGCCTGTGGCCTGTTGATATAGGCAAAATGCAAATTTGCCCACGTTTGGTTCCACTGCATAGCTTGGAGAACTTTTGTGGAAGAGGGCTCTGCATCATGATGTCTCTCATAGCTCATGTTCAGCTTTAGGGTAATAAAAGGACATTGAGGACAAGCTGAAGCTGTCTTTTATCATAAATTACTACATCCTATCCACTAAAGTGCTACTTACTGAAAATGCGAGCTTGCTTTAGGATACGAAAAGCCAGAAGCTTTGAAACAGATGTCATTACTAGCTGATTTCATAAGTTCTACATGATGCATCCATACTTTATTGGGCACAAGCCCCAGAGGCGGGGCTGGTAAGCCGTTCCCTTCAATATGATGATCATGGAGTGTGGTTTACACAGGCCTTTGATATCATTGAGTATTCCTGGCTTTCAGGAACTATTTCAAGAAGCTTTGGAACTCCTGAAATTATTTGCTTCTTAAAATTTAAAAACAAATTGCATGGTTTTTCTCTAAAAGCGAGCCTACATGAAAACTAAAAGTGCACTTCAGAGGGAACAATCGAAGAGAGCATGAGCCTGTATAATATAAACCCAAAATGACAGCCTGGCATGCGTCCAGACCATGGTTACAGGTGGCTCTCTTCTTCGCAGTTGCCACCTCTCTTGTCCCTATTTATTTTTTCATTTTTTCAGCATGTCTGTCTTTGTTTTCCTAAATTTCACACAACATTTATGCAAAACTGCTGTGAATAAATGTTTCTCTAATTGGAACTCCTTGAAGACCTTTCCGGAGGGTTATTTTTCTGGTCTTCTTG
Organism: Amblyomma maculatum; assembly: GCA_023969395.1. Classification (NCBI taxonomy): domain Eukaryota; kingdom Metazoa; phylum Arthropoda; class Arachnida; order Ixodida; family Ixodidae; genus Amblyomma; species Amblyomma maculatum. The sequence continues at coordinate 121,786 of JAJIZL010025168.1, forward strand.
TCTTCAACTAGACCTGTTGATGGCTGCTTTCTTATAAATCAGCTCCATCAAATTTCCTCTTTAAAAGGCCCCCCTGCACTTTCTTGGTAGCTAAACCGAGTGCGAATATATTTTGTATGTAAAGTGAAAAGAGAAAAGTGGGGAGCGTTACTGATAATACTATGCCATATGTAATCATAGACCATGAATGAAGTATGGGGTTTTTCTGGCAGAATATTTCTGCAATGCTTCTCTGCTCAGCGCAAACCCCTTTACTGTGGCGGCCAAACCTGTTTTGGGGGCAGAAATAGGTGGCTGCCAGGAGACATTTCTTGTCACAATGACCACATCCATTACCTGCTCCAATCAGTAAAAAAATTCATAACCCCCCCCCCCCCTACTTCAGCCCCTTCTGGTTTTCAATAGTGAAGGCATGCTCCTCGTCAGATTCGTGCAAACATGAGGTTTGATAGAGAAATATTCAGCATTGCATCCAACTTCTGCCCCAAAAGGAATTGGGAGGATATTTTTGCATGTCTTCAGTGCACAATCATGTGATACATCAGTGACATAGCCTATGTGTTACGTACACATATCTTGTGGAGTTTGTATTCTTTTTTTCCCTGAGCGAGAAGCGCTGCTCAGTCAAAAAGCATGATGCAAGGAAATTTAGAGCGAGCGCCGATTCTGTGTGTTTGCAATCTTTTGCTTAGCTTTCATTCTTTTTCTTGCGGTGGTTTAGCGGCGTTGGTGGTATTCGAGCAATGCAAGGACACGGAGTCAAGAGTCTGCTTCTTCACAGTGCGCTGCAGGGATTGCGAATTTGTTTTCCTCATTGTAATGAAAACATGCAAGGCTAGTGCATGAGTTACTTGCATACACGCAGGCCACACACATGCTGTTTTGCAGTGGCAGAAAAGAAATAACTGTGAAGACTGAGAGCATCTTCTAAGGGCACATAAACGTTGGTGTTTGAACTTAAGCTGTAAATTCATAAAGATGTGTCTTAGAACCAACAATTTTCCGGTACTATCGTTTCACACAAGGGGTTTAACATAAGGTACAAAGGTGGCCGATCGAGCCCTGTGCTCGAACGCGCTGCGCACAGAAGCAATCAAATCTTAAGCGCTCCCTATACTGCTGCTCAGGCCAAAGCGTTGGCCGTCCTTTCAAATGAGAGGGGGGGGTGAAGGGGGAGTGGAGGTAATGGGAGGGGAGTCTGGCTGTCCTGCGAGCTAAACGCACAGCAGTATGCATGCTTTCTTTTTTTTTATTTAGCAGTGCGGAAAACATGAATGAATCGGGGGGGGGGGGGCAGGCTGGCCAACACAGGCAGCACGGTTTCAAGTGAGTGATGGCTTGGAGCTGCCTCGGCAAAGCACAGAGCAGTGTGCGTGCTTGCTTTGTTTGTTTTGTTTTGTAGCACCGAAGGTTTGACTGCTTCTGTGTCCGCACATGGGCCGGTTTTGTACCTTGAGTTAAGCCCCCCATGTGATACAAGCCTGAGTCGTTTTGGGGCGTTAACCCCCATAAAGCAAACATTATGTGAAACATCTTGTATAATTTCATTGCTTAATCCAAACGTCAAAGTTTACGGTCCCTTTTGAAGATGCTCTGTCTTGACAGAATTACTTTTTTTTGCGCCACTAAAAAACTGCGTGTGTATGGGCACGTATGGGCATGCGTGTGTGCAAATAACTCTCACTGTGGTACTCAATATATATGCAGCCCCGCACACGGCAAGTACTCTTGCACATTTTTTTAGACTGCAGAAAGCATACGCACCATCCCGGCGGCATGCTGCGAAAAAGCAGACTCACGACTCTAGAATCCCGCATCGCATTGCATACCAGCCGTTCCACCCAACTATCGGAAGAAACAGAATGAAAACAAAAAATTGCAAACGCACAGAATTGGTGCGCACTACACTCCCGCGCATCGCGTCTTTTGACTGAGCAGCATGCCTCTGTAAAAACAAATCTAGGAGATATGTGTATGTGACATAGGCTACATCACCCATGTGTCACGTGACTGTGCACCCAGGATGTGCAAAAATATTCTCCCACAAGGATTTTGCTATATAAGATAGGTGACGCATTGAGTTTTGCAAAGGGTCCATGTAGGTCATTGTGTTCCTACTTTCACCCTGGCCAATTCAAGGGGTGAGAGGCACTTAAGAGCACTATTACCTACTATAATCTATATGATCTCGAATGGGCCAGGTGCAGCAGACTGCTTGTGAGATTGAGCATAGTGACAGGAAATCTTCACTTCACAAGAATACATTGACTTCTACTCCACGTACCCCTTATTGCCTGCTGCTTTTCATTTATTGGCAGTTATGTGACCTTGAGGGCTCATAGACGGGCACTCAACTTGTAAACACTTGACATCTTATCATTTGCTCTCTCTGTGGGCTTTGTTCTGCGGGTTTACAAGCTTTTTACTAAAGTGGACACAGTAAGTATGCGCAGATCTGTTCTCTTAAGCATTGGCTGAGTGACAGCCCAGGTCAAACCTGGCTAACCTAGAACTTCTGGCACATTATTTTTTCTGGGTATGGCTTTGGCATCCCTCCTGACATCCCAGTTTCTGACACCAAGCATGCATAATCATGGTCTATCACGAACTTCAGTGCTGTAATTGATTATCACATACTTCTGTGGTGCTAAACATTTTAAGTTGTCGTTGTATATGAGCAGTGTTTTAGAACCTACTTAGTGCTGAGCTACGGTACAAATTTCAGGACTAATAGCAAGCTTGCTCTGCTTGGCGGCTTCCACAGACAAGGATACACTTGTGGGAAAGGCATGTTGCGTACATACCTGCAGCCAACCCTTCCGATTTTCTAGAAGACTTCAGATTTTTGACCAAACTTTTTGATTGCACGATCACTGCCCTAAATATTCTGATAAGGGGCTTCTGCCTGCAAAGAATGGCTTTTGCGGAACCGGCACCGAGAAATCAGCAGCCGCATTATAATTTCGAGCATCTCCATCAGAGGCCACACTAGCACCATCGGCATCATTAGTTAAGCAGGAAATCAATCAAAGCAGACTTTAGCCGAGCAAGAGTAGGTGTCGCTGGCTGCGAAAACAGTTGGTGTACTGCGTTTCTTGTAGGCAGCGATGCACAGCTAATGCAGCCACAGTAGATATAGATGCTCTGCTGGCTTCGCTTTGGATCTCAGCTAAGGGCAGCCACTCAGTGTACTTGAGGTTAAAGGCTTTGCCCAAATGTCATGTTATCTGATCTTTTTTATTGAGCTCAGCCGCATGCCTTATGTTACCAAGCTGCTCTATGCTCAACAATGGCGTGATTGCTCTTCTTTCGGAACCAACGCAGCCAACAACGGTCACGGACGAAATTACGTGTAAAAGGGCTAGTTATGGTTTTGCATTAAAAAGCTTAAACACCGCTCCGATGGTGCTGAGAGAAAACTGGTGGTGGGCATGCAGATCAGTTTTGCGTTGGCTATAGAGACGTAGTGAGAACGCTCGGTGGAGGCCTGTAGATATCTTGACGGACGCACACCTTTAGACATGCATTGCATGCTTGCTGCTGCATGTGTTTATGCTTAGAATGTTTAGATTAGGACGCATCACACTGCCTGAAAGTAGCAGCCGCCACCCCCTTTTGTACACAAACGCTGCTCCCCCCCCCCCCATTTTTGCAGTCTTCCCATTTTTGGTCTTTGCAAGTGCGTATAAAGGAAGCTGGGGCCACTAGTAGCGCGATTGAGCCTTGTAAACAATGTCAACATCTGTGCTACAGGCATCAATGGCTTGCTTTTCACATCAGGGTACTATGTACGTCTTCGGACACACGGTGCTGTCAAAACGGTTGGTTCACTTGTTCTGTGGAGAGATATTCACGGTAGGCAGAAGGCATGGCTTTTCAAGTGCAGTGACCATTGTGGCACCCAGCTTTGTTTGGAAACTGAAATCAGCGAGTTGAATTTGTTGGTTTGGGTGTATATGTAGCGAAGAAGCACGCATATTTTCTTCCCTCTCCACTGAGCCCTGCAATCTCAAAGATCATGTGTAGCAGCAACTTCAAATCAAATCCTAATAAACAAATTTGGTCACTAAATTTCACAGCATTCCTCAATCCATACGTCATATTCTATATGAACAATATCACAGCAGCAGCGACATTTTGCCTAACATTAAACGTTTTCAGCTGTTTTTCATAGCTGCCGTTTCATGCAGCCTGGGAAACATCTTCTGTTAGCCTGTGAATATCGAGTTTGCTTCTGAATGTTCAGAGGACTTGACATTAGGACTTGAGTGTTTTGAGTGTGGAATAGTTAATTCAAATTTTACCCTTGTGGCCGAATTCAAAAACATGTCTCCACTCGACGCTACATCAGCTCCATAAAAAGCAGAAAAGTCTTTTTTCTACTTAAGGTTCAGTTCAGATTCTTCAATGCTTTTCAGCATTTCCTCCGGCTTACCCTTCAGAAATATTTCTCCACTCCAGACAGCACCAGTGGCATACGGGGAGAGGACTAATGGTGAATTCGAGTAGGAGAGCAGGCGCTCTCAAGAGCACTTCGAAAGTGCTCTCAGACAAGCGGGTGCCCAGGAGTAGAATCACTGGCTTCCAATGGTAGAGGAGGAGGTATTTTTCTTTGCTGAGAGCACCTGAATGCACTCCCCGCTGCTCCCTCATCTAATGCGAGTGTAGAGGAAGTCACATGACATAAAGCGGTGTATCCACGGCACCTTTTTTCTTTTCTCGAGTCGGTGACGCTCTAAATGGCGGCTGTAAAGCATTGCTCAGGTTTGAGAGTCACTGCTGGCATCGAAAGGGCAAAAGGAGGCAGATCGCCGCGCTGTAAGAACAAAGGCATACAAAGCAAGCAGTTCTACACGGAGTGTTTGCTTCTCCTCAGGTTGCAACTGCTGCTACTGCAGGTAGGCAGAAAATGCTGGGAAGGGAAGTGCGGTCACAATGGTCGTGGCGTGCTGCTCTCGACACGCAGAGAGCGTTCCCGTGGGATCAAAATTACACCCTCGCTCGGTGTGCTCCTGTACTTCTCTGTACTGCTCGGCACCTCTGCTCTCGTCCCCCCAACCGAATGGGCCCTAAGGTCAAAATTTGGCCCGGAAAGTGCATGCCACTACGTGTAACATGGTCATTTTCTAATGTCAAGTCCTTGTGAACAGCATCCACAAGCTGCCTCAAGAGTCACAGGCTAGTAGGCTGTGGTGGCCGCTTTTCGGTGGAGACTAAAAGCAAGTCGCCCTTGTGCGATGCAACATCAGTGCACGTTAAAGAACTCCAAGTGGTTGAAATTTCTGAAGCCCTCCACTACAGCATTTCTCATAGCCTGAGTCGATTTTCGACGTTAAAAATGAAGTCACAGCCTAGTAAAATATGTTTTGCAGACTGCATGAACAAGGAAGCTGTGAAAAATGGCTGAAAACAATTCACATCTACCCATTCACTGCCAGTGACATATGGCTCATGTAGAACAGGATTTAGGCATTGAGAACTGCTGTGAACTCTAGTGACCTAGTTGCATATTTGCCCTGTGAGTGCTCAGCGGCGAGCGTTGAGCACATGTGAGGTTCAAAGAAGCATGTTATAGCGCATGCACCCAATCCAACAAATTTGTCTTTCCAGAAGCAAATGCCGCCTCTGTTTCCAAGCAAGCTAGGAGCTATAATTTTAAGCGCTCTTGAAAAGCCATGCCTTCCACCAACTGCAAATATCTCGTCTCCACAGCTAAAAAGACAGAATTGACCCCCCCCCCCTTCAGCACTGCATCTAGACATACAGGTATATTTGAGGCATTCAGAAAGCCATTGATGTGTGCAGCACAGGTGTTCGATGGCACAACTGCACCTCCGTTGCCTCGCTGTCTTCCTATTTACAATATGACATTCCCCACGATTGCACCACTGTCCACAGTGGTTCACAAAAACCATTGCACATGTTTCATTTGCTGTTAGCCATCAAATGCTTTCTGCAACTTGGCACTCGGCGTGCTCTGAAATGTTGCTAAGGTATCTGGTGATGATTTGAAATGTGCCTACACCACAGTAGCGTAATGCGATGATCAACTACAGCATTGAAATCTGCCACTGACGATAGTTATCCATGCTCAACGTCAGCCGCAGAAACTTAGGAGGCTTTTCTTGGTCGCACTTGAAACGATGTTTCAGTATTTTCGAGTCAGATTGAGGTTCTCGGAGCCAATGCTTCAGAGAGCGGGTCTGTGAATCCTTATTGTATCCACTTTCATGAAAGGCTTGGTACGCAGTAGAACGAAGTCTGCACAGTGTGTGAAAGCTGCGATGCTCCATGTTTGCAAGTGGAAGTCTAGGTGTCCCCGTAGTAGTGTCATTGCCACTTATAGATGCTCTGTTTCTCATGCACTTGAGGAGCAATTCAAGTGGAGCTTCATTTAAAAAAAAGGGCCTCGAGGACCGCTTGGAGTAAAGGTGTTAGTCAAGGCATGTTTGTGAATATCAGTTAACCTGATTCCTATGCACTGTTTCCACTGCCTCGGGTGGTTAGGGTATTTCTCAAGACCTTATTCGAAGGAAGGCTGAGGGGTCGTCATGAATCCTAACCAAGCTTTTAGTAAACTTGGGGAGAGTTGTGCCACTTCTACATGGCATTCTCGATCACCATTGAAAGATTCCATCATCTCACTGTAAGCTCTTGTACCCCGCTATTGCCATCGATAATTCGCTGCTGGGCTCAAGTAATACTCGTGAACTTTTGGAGATGTGTTATCAACTGTTCTTGTACAAGTTGCAATGATGATATACTTTCCGCACTGTTCTGTGTGCAATTCTGTTTTTCTTCTATGATTATACATGTCGGTTTGCATAATCTTTCATTTCAGGTTTGGTTTTATTCCTCAGCCCTGTGTGCTAACCCATATCCTAGAATGCACACTTCTATTTCTCAAAGGCCATTTAAATCTCCTGTTTTGCACTGCTCTGTTCATTCTAGTTATTGTAGCTTTCCATGAAGCAGTGCTCAAAGTCTTTGATTGATAGGATATGGTTCAAAGACCCTTGAAATATCTGTTCGACTAAGGTATTAGATTTTGTGATGGACTGATGCTGAACAGCCTGTATTCTTGTGTCAGTTCCTCATATTTCTGTAGTTCAGCATCGAAACATTTTGAATTGTTATCATTTAATAATAGAGCACCTACTTACCCCTTTCTCAGAATGTTTTGTAAAGACATGAGCTGAATTTTCGGATTTTGGAATATAGTCCTGCCTTTTTTTGCATTTTGCAGACGTCGCAGAGTAAAAACCTGTATCCAAGCTCGAATCCAACAGGCCAAGGGCAGCTGAAGAAGGAAACCTGCATCCAAGCTCGAATCTGGTGGACCGAAAGCAGATGTTTTGTGACCACGGTGTATCAGCCAATAAAGCCAATCCAGGTGACCACATGTATCTTTTGGAAGCTTGCATTCTTTGGACTTGAGACTCATCTCATGGAAAGCATCATTTCTTCAAAACATTTTGTCATAACTGTAGCAGACACTGATTGAGGCCTTGCACAAGGCCTAAAGCTGGCATATTAGTATTATGCACAACACAAACATGATGTGTGATGTAGGAGCCTTGCAACCATGCAGAGTATCACCATAGCATGGTAGCATTCCCATTCCGAATGTCTTATCGTCTCATCGTCTGAGATCAGACTAATGTCTTGCACCTTCAGAGTGCACTCATTACTTGCACCAAAGGCCCTAATATAGTCCGACGTTTTCGACGCAACTTGCTAAGTCTGCGACGTCAGCCACGGCACGTCGGCCATGACGGGCGCGTCAAAAAACTGCCGCTTCTACAGTCTGGTGCGGCTGGCGTGCCCGATGCCGCGGCGCGCATGCGCACAAGATGCCCTCGAGGGCTGGTACATTTTTTGGGTGCATTTTCGAGCAGACGATAGGGCACCTACAGGGACCTGGCTGCAGCCTATCAAGGCACTAGTTACTATTGTGATCAAGGCAATAACGCGATGTGTTTACTGCGAATGTTCAAATGGCACAAAGCATTTACTGCCAGCCGTGGAGACGTCCAGCCCAGCAACGTCCTGAGCCCGCGTCGACGACGGCTACAGACGGAACGATGATTTTGTACTTGCGTGTTTTACTGAAAACTAATCAAAATTTAAGTGTATGTACGATTACAGAGGAGTTAGAGATTACACAGTAATGGGGATCACTTTCTCGGCTGGCCGCAGTTCCTGTAGAATTCCATAAATTTCGCGAATTCCCTGGTTGTTGAGCCGCTGACGTTCCGTGAAGCCAAATCGAGTATGGCCTTCGATTCCGGTGTGTACCGGTCACAACTCTATGCGAAGCCGCTTCCGCAGTTTTTGGTATTCTTCCAATGAATGTACTGCAGATAAGTGAAACAACACCATCGTTACACCTCCTAGAGCAATGCATTAAAACGAGCATGGCACACGCACCGCAGCGAAGAACTCACAGCTGTGCCCAGCTGCACTACTGAGAGTTTGCATCCCAGGCATTTTTCTTTCCTCTGAACGTCTGTGTATAGTCAATCCGCTTGGTATCATAGACGCAGGGCCGCTCTCAAATTCCTTCTAGCAGCTTTTCCGCAACAGTGTCTGAAATGCGCGCGTGGTTATAGCGCAGTCTCTGTCTACATGCAAGCCGCCATCTTCACTGCACGTGAGGAATGCTGTGATGAATGGCCGACGCGGCTGACGCGGTCGGCGAGAAATAGGCGAGATTCTATTTGCGCGTCGGCGACGTTGGGCCGCGTCGGCTCGCGCTCGCTACGTCCATCACGCCGTGACGTTGGACTATAGACCTCGGTTTTTCGCCGACGTAACGTCGCGGAGGCCGACGTGCGCGCGTGCGTTACGTCGGACTATATTGGGGCCTTAAGTGAGTGCCCACATCCATGCACTCTGAATGTTGATAGCTATGCACAAATTTTGCCACACACACACGGGTACAAAAATCTTCACAGTGTGCACGCCTTCGTGCCGTGAACACGTTGCACGTTCTCCCACCGTGCACACGTTGCACATCCTCGCTCGCACATCCTCGCTCGCACATTCTCGCTCGCACATTCTCGCTCGCACATTCTCGTTCGCACATTCTCGCTCACACATTCTCGCTCGCACATCCTCGCACGCACAAACTCGCGCTGTGTGGGTCGATAACCACGCACAGATAATAACCAGAGCCTCGCACAATATTTTCAGTAGGGTTGCCTCGAGTGGAAGAAAAATTTAAAAAGTAGATATAAAGACAAAAATAACAAATGCAACTCAAATAGGTAACCACTTCGATATGTCCAAAGCGCTTATTGTACAGCTAATGAGTGCCAGATTCTGTTAAATGTTGTGGGGACCTCTGCGAGTTACTAACTATACGTGAAGTGATTTGGAATATGTTTATACATTGTATCTTGTAAACGCTAGCAGAATGGTCGCATGGTGCATGGTGTCTGCCTGCAAATCGTTAAAAAAGAAAACACAATGACCAAATAGGATTTTTTGTGTTCGCAGAAATCTTGTTTTAATCAGTAAGCTTGTACGACAGGTTGCATTGTGCTACAAATATCTTTCAGGACTACCATTTAGTTTGCTTTCAAATATATTTAAGGTAAAGTAATTGCATATTTAGAAAGGTACATTTTTTGTTGCCAACATTGTAATTCATATATTTACTTTACCCGACACATGATCTAAAAATACTTTTAGGGCTAACATTGTCGACTAATTGTAAAAATATCTTAAGAATATAGTGCAAGACCTGAAGTGTACTTCAGAAAATGAGTTCATAATTACACATGTACAGTTTTATTTCATCGCCGGTGTACTAGACCGCATATGCATTTTTCGCATATCCGAAGTATGTTGGAAGAGTAATTTCTGGAACAGCATTTCAGAAAATCTTAAAGTTGTTTTTTGAATAATCAAACCGGCGAATGAAATTTAATATTCAAAAAGTACATGTTATTCATTTATTTGCACGCAGAAAAGAAAAATGTGATTTTCTTACGCATTCTAAATATACACAAGTTTGGAATCAATTCAGTATGATCTAAAAATGTTAAACATGTATCCCGAACATTCACAGAAAGTTAATATGATTCCATTTCTGAAATATTTTAACGCATTGTTGAACACGAATTGTGCAGAAAGCGTAGAACACATATTTCGCAGTATATTGAGAATCTATTGTATTGCTTTGAGCAGGCAAGCAGGCTCTCAGGCGGCTTTAACGTCATAGTTCGGAACAGTTTTCTAGCTCGCAAACCAAACGTGGCACAAAATTAGATTTGGTAGCAGCCACCATGCTCAAACCCATATAATTTGCAGTTTTGTGTATGTATCTTTATTCGCGAATTATAGCTACCAACCATGCTTTTTTTAAGTTATAAATCAACTATCAGAGAAGTATGCGGTAATAGGCGGTGTTTAGGTCCCCTCCTAATTTTCTATTAGGAAATTGACATTAAAGGGAAGGTCATCGCGAATCTTATGATAAATAATATTCTTTTTAATTGTTCGCTTGTCAGCCTTCCAGCCACTCTTTTATCTGTTTAAAATGAATTGTTAGTGTTTATGTCTGTGTTCCACCTCGAGTTTTACCAATTTTAAATGCGACATTTTAGGTAACTACTAAGCAGCGTAGAGTTTGAGGCCCTGTAATCCAAAAATGCGCTGTTGGCGTTCTCGGTCGAAAATCCAAATCACGCCCCTTGCAGGCTAGATGTGGCAGGAGATATGCCGAGTGCTGATTGGTGGATGGAGTATGCCACGCCAGGAGGCCATAAGACATGGTCGAGATGCCTGCAGCTGTCAATACGGATTTCTTCTTTTGAGGTGAGACGATGAGATAAGAGGGACGCCATTGGGACCCTTACGTAAGGAGTCTGAAGCGGTACTCGTTAGCCACACATTGATTCTATGTCTTCGTTGGGATGTCCTGCGCAAAATAAGGCAGGTTACGGCAGCACTAGAAATTATATTTATTCAGATAAATGCGACGCAATAATGGGATGCGTATTTAGGAGGGTAGAATTCGCCATGTACACAAGACCAAAATGCAAGCAGAGCTGTAGGCTGGAGCCCATAATTCTGCATCGTAATAACTTTGAAGGCGTGACGTAAATGTTTATGAGATTTATTTCAGAACGCTGAATTAATCCTATTCAAAAAAAATTGAATATGTTTTTGCTTTTGCATGGTGGGGTGAGGATAAGACGTAGCCAAAATTGAAGAAAAAGCAAGCACTGTGTTTAAGGGTTTCACAGTAAGTATCCAATGCCGTCATTTGACGGTTTACGCAGCGGATAAACATTCGCATGGATGCAATTTATAGCTAGAATACTCGGTTTTCTTTCAAAATATGCCTCCGCTACTTCACAACATGTGTATTAGCGTGTATTTCTAAACAACCACATTGCATAAACGATCTCGTGACGTAGGTTTAACCTTCACCTCATACTAGCCGTATGAGCATGCCTAGCTGCCCTAGAACGGGCGTGCCTAACTCGACATCCTAAATAGAGGAGGGAGGAGTTCCGAAATCCTCCTCTTAACTGAAAGAGGAATCCCGAAATGGCGGTGACTGTGGAGGGGGCAATGTGAAGTGGACACGTGATGTCACGTAACCTAACGGCCAGTCAGTACACCATCATCATCATCAGCCCGACTATGCCCACTGTAGTGTGAAGGCCTCTCTCGTATTTCTCCAATTTACCCGGTACTGTGCTAGCTGCATCCACTTGACCTCTGCGAACTTCTTAACCTAATCCCCCCCCCCCTAACTTTCTGCCGCCCCCTGCTACGCTTTCCTCTCCTTGGAATCCAGTTTGCTACCCTAAGCGACCATCGGTTGTCCTATCTTCGCACAACATGCCCTGCCCATTTCTTCTTAATTTCCGCTAGAATTTCGGTAGCTTGAGTTATTTCTCTGACCCACTCTGCACGCTTCCTATCTCTTAATGTTACCCCTACCATTTTTCGTTCCATGGCCCTCCGGGTTGTCCTCAACTTAAGTAAAACCCTTTTCGTTAGCCTCCATGTTTCATCGCCATAGGTAGTACAGGTAAAATGCAACTGCTGTATACTTTCCTCTTGAGCGATACCGGTAAGCTGTTAGTCATTCCCTGCGATTGCTTGCCAATTGCGCTCCATCCCAATTTACTTCTTTCTGTTATTTCCTTTTCATGGTCCGGATCTGCGGTTACTACCTGTTTTAAGTAGACGTATTCGCCTTCTACTTCCAGCTCTTCGCTGCCTAATGTAAACTGCTGTTCCTTCCTGAGGCTGTTAAGCATTACCTTAGCCTTCTGCATAATAAATTTTAATCCTACCTTCTACTTTTCTTATCTTGGTCATCAATCAATATTTGCAGTTTATCCTCCGAGTTGCTTAGCAAGGCAATGCCACCAGCAAATTGCAGATTACTCAGGTATTCTCCATCAACTCTTATCCCTAACTGCTCTCATAACAAGTCTCTGAATACTTCCTCTAAGAAAGCTGTGAATAGTACTGGGGAGATTGCGTCTCCTTGCATTAGTCCTTCCTTTATGGGAATTTTATTACTTTATTTGGCCAGACCTATGATTGCTGTGCAGCCTATAATATATATATATTTTCCAGCACTTTCACGTATGGCTCGTCTACCCCCTGATTTAGCAATGCCTGCATCACCGCGGAGGTTTCAACTCAAACAAATGCGTTATCGTAATCAATGAACGCTATGTGTAAGGGCTGGTTATATACTGAGCATTTTTCCATCACCTGGTTTACGGTATGAATATGATCGATAGTAGAGTACCGTTTCCGAATACCTATTTGATCCTTTGCTTGATTGCAGTCTTAGGTTGTCCTGATTCTATCAGCGATTACTTTGGCAACTACCTTATACGTAACAGAGAGTAAACTGATTGGTCTGTAATGTTTAAGGTCCGTAGAGGTTTCTTATGAATGCGAGTAATGTTTGCATTCTTCCATGGTTCCGGTACCGTCGATGACACCAGGCACTGCGTATACGTGGGGGCCAGTTTTTCTAGCACGATATAACCCCCCCCCCCCGGTCTTTCAACAAATCTGTAGTTATCTGATCTTTTCCAGCTGATTTCCCCATTTTCATACTTTTTATTGCTTTCTTGACCTCGTCCTTCGTCACTGGTGGAACGTCTGACTGTTTTTTCATAAAGCCAATCTCATTACGGTCCTGACAACTTTGACTACTGTAGAGATCTGTATGGACCTCCTCGGCTATTTTGACTATCATCTCCATATTCCTGATGACGTTACCCGCCTTGTCCCTTATCGCATACATCTGTTTTTTGCCTATGCCCAATTTCTTCTTTACTGCTTTAGGGATTTCCCCGTTCTTTAAACCATGCTCAATATTTGCTTTAGGGATTTCCCCGTTCTTTAAAGCATGCTCAATATTATCAATGTTATACTTCCTTATATCGGCCACCTTGCCCTTATTGATTAGATTTAATATCTCGGCCAATTCTGTCTGGTCTGTTGGATTGAAAGCTTTCATACTCTGGCGTTTCTGAATCAAATATTTCGTCTCCTTAGACAGCTTACCTGTGTCCTCTCTAACTACCCTATCGCCTACTTCTACAGCGCACTCAGTATTGATATCTCTGAAATTATTGTTCATTGCTTCTTGGGTTAATGTCCTCGTCCTTGCTTAGAGCTGAATATCTTTTCTGTTGCCATGTTACCCCCAACCCGCAGTCAGGTATGTTTTCTTACAACGCCGAGAATGCCGTCGCCTGACATTCACGATGACCGGGCCATGAATGCTATCGTGATAAATGTTGCAAGAATAAATTTATTTTCTTTTGTGTAGTCTGCAATCAGCCATAGTGTGAAATTTATTTACTATATACACCATACAAAACAACAAAAATAAAAAAAATACATTTTCAGCAAATTGTGATTTTAGCCCCTCACCCATAAGCAGCAGGAGTGCGCCTGCACAAAGTGCGAGTAGCGTATCAGACCCTGGAGGCCCGAGGGCAAAGCTGTCGATTCCTATCTCATCCTCGCAAATAAAAGGGGCAACCTAAGTTGGCAGCTGCAACCATCTCGGCCATGTATTACGGATGCGACAGGTTAGAAAACACTCTCACCAATCAGCACTGCACCATGTCAGTGCCATCGATCTCATTCTTAGGCAATACAGATGATTTGTCTACAAGGCCAGCAGCAACTCATTTTCTGGAAATTGCTGTAGCCAATGCTGCCAGAAAAACCTTTTTAGCTGTGTACGGCAGTAATCACAAAAGCGTAGTCTAATACTACGCTTTTGTGATTACTGAGCTAAAGTTAAAGCTCAGCTACTTTGGTCATCTGATGAGAAGAGAGGAGTCGCTGGAGAAAGATTTGATGTTGGGAAAGGTTGAGGGTCGCCGGAGAAGGGGTAGGCAGCGAACGCGATGGTTAGATGGCATTCTCGAGGCATTGCAGATGAAGCTATGTGATGTTAAGAAGATAGTGAGAGACCGGAAAGCGTGGCGTGACATGGTCCATAGGGTCACGAAGAGTCGGACACGACTGAACGCTTGAACTGAACTGAACTGAATACTGAAGAAACCTAATAACTGTGCTCGAGTGGAAAGAGTGGCCTGTTACGCTGAAAGGTGTAGGAAGTAGTTCTCTAGAATCCCAGGTACGACAACATCGGCTACTATGTGGAAACCCGCTCTGGGGCCATGAGGCAGCCCAATGCGTGCCTCCTGCGGGATTTGCACCTAGTGTCCGCAGGGGCCCCACGTGGGCTGCCAAATTTTGCGGCGATCGGTCGAATCTGTACCCACGTGAGACGACCAAATACGCCTACCCCATTCGGCCCAAATAGTCAAATGTGGATTGCGTACGAAGATCGCTAATGGGCCCTACTTTTGGACAGGCGAGTGCCGCCGTATTTATCAAGGTTTTAATTCTCATGGCGGTTAATCCCTCCACTACCCTAATAGTACCGGCCGGCTTGTACGGAGGCCAGCCCGATTTGGGCTGGCTCACGGGTTGTTCTTATGGGCTGAACTGAACATCTTCGGAGCTGTTCTACCAACCATCAAGTGCGAAACATTGAGCGTCATTCCCTTACTTTATATTCTATACTCAGTTGCATAACACATTTTTCCCAACACGCGTCAGTAGAACATCCCCGAAGATGTTCAGGTGTATAACCGTATATGTTCTCAGTTTTCGAGTAACAATAAGTTTCTCATA
>JAJIZL010025168.1:137395-162416 GCA_023969395.1 Amblyomma maculatum
GGTAAACCTCGATAACACAGTACATGCCCATCCTTCAGTACAGTATATGCCTCATTCGGCCATCTAACCTCACTAAGCCCTATTACATCCCATTTCATACCTTCTAGTTCCTGTACGAGCACTGCTAAACTAGCTTCACTAGCTAGGGTTCTAGCTTTAAACGTTGCTAGGGTAGGTTTCCAATGGCGGCCTGTCCAGCGGAGCCAGGCTTTCATAGCACCCCCTGCTACGTCACAGGTCTGACCGCCACCATGGTCAGTTGTTCCGCAGCCGCTGGTGACTGGGGGCCGGGATTTTGTGGAACTTATCATGAGAGGTTGCTTCCAATTACTGCACCAGGGTGGCCAACTCCTGTGCTGGTGAGGGAGTGCGTTGCCGGAGGTGTTCACCGGCATCAGGTCGCGCCCCAAACCTGTTTACGCAATTCCATCGACACGGGGATTTTTTTTTTAATCAGGTGGAGAATTGCGCGGCACCGGGTTTTGAACCCCGTTCCCCTGCATGCCAGGCGGATGTTCTACCGCTAAGCTACCGCTGCCCTTATTAAGCTAATCTTATGTTTATCGCATAGAAGGCGCACGAAACCCCAAATAGGTCCCCTGTGGGCAGTGATGGTAGCCGCTATTCAGCCAGACCGCAAACCATGGTCCTATTTGCTTTTGAGTATGCAGTACCATTTGGCTTAGTCCATCTTTTATTTGTTTTAGGCTCACATTTGCCTTGAATCTGTTCTAACGTGCCAAGAGAACGTCTTAGGCAAAAGTGGGTATGAGCACTATTCAGACCCGCCACAGCCCGCGCTGAAACTGTCCAGGCTTCTGTTCGCAGCACATGAGTTTTCTGCATCATGCCCACAGTTCTGGCTTACCTTTCCTCAAGTAACCATCAAGGATCCCACGTAGGCAATGAGCGGGAATGCCCGTTTTTATTCCCTCCGCCGCTCATGCGGGAAGTATTAGCCGCTTCAGTGGGCAACCTTATTTATGTTAGCTGGGCGTTCTCTGCATAAAGCCCAAACTTGTTTTGCATCCACCGTAAAATTTTCAAAAGGGACCCCAGAGGTCCAGATGTGCAGATATGTCACTTAGCCCTTTCCACGCCTATATGATGCCTAGATGGGAAAAACAGGGGCAACCCTAAATTAAGCTCGCAGGCTTGATTCCTAATGGATGCCCTCATGGGTATTATGCTAGCTGCCTCAGCCCGGCTTGCCCATGCGGGCCCCAGGGGCTACCATATTCTGTGCTACTTGACAAAATTAAAATTAGGTGTTGCTCAAAGTAACCCGGCCGCGCAAATCATTTCCAGAGACCACTGATGCACATCTTGCTATTCTCCCGTACAAGTTTACACCAGCGTCTAGACCATCCTGGCTACTATGGAGACTGCATCATCCCTAAGTGTTTCTTTCACTACCCGACATCAGGAAAAAGGACGAGCTATCACCGACACAACTAAAGGAAGTCCTTCTCGAATGCTTCCTTGAGGACCAGAGAAACCGTTTGCATGTTTATACTGATGCTCAGTCAAATCCGTGATTTTTTTCAGGCTCTATGGTCATCCTCACAAGGACAACAGAAATAAAAGTTACGACAATACACCGGACTTATCAGTCATAATAGGCATATCGGTCAGAAGAGCGCCCAGTACTGGTCTATTTTCACGGATTCGACAGATGCCTTGCAAGCCTTACAAGCGACTCTTTTTCCAACAGCCCATGAGCGGTGGTCGCGGAAATACGAGAACTTCATCACTATGTGATAAATAAAGGACACATCATCTACCAATGGATTCATGGACACATGGCATGATATGGCCATGATGTGACTATATTGATTTCACCCACCACTCATCCCCATCCCCCAGTGAAGAATAAAATACTGGTTTCTTTTACCAGTTCAGTTATTTCCTTTCCTCCTCCTCCTCTTCGTGCAGATAAGAATTCTCGGAAGTGTGAACCAATGCTAATAGGTTTGTGTCTCTTTTTAAAAGTATGCATATTTCGTGAAAATTTTCTAACGAAAGAAGTACGAAAAACAAGGCCACGACTTCAGTGCAGTCGAAGAGCGCTATATTCGTGAGAGATCCGTCTGAAGGAGAAACGTGCACACCTTTTTCAACAATTTTTTTGCACATAATGCGTAGATATTTCTCTCCCAGACGGAAAATGCAAAGTGCACAGCGGTCGCTAAATAATTTCTCTTTAAAGCATTGGGCATTATAAACAGCGTTTGCTGAAGAAGGCTCCCAGGATTTCAGTAATACAACGAGACGTCTGTGTTACAAAAGCCCTAAAATGTATCCTGATAAACGATTTGGCTTTTAATTGCAACAATGGATAATAGAGTGCACGGTATCTAACCTGTGCTCGCATGATCAATATTGCTCTACGCAGTGTTACTCTGCGCAGTGTCAGTGAAACAGCCTTAGGATTTCCACAGGCCTGTGCATAGTTTTTATTTTTCGTTCACTAGCTCATTTAACGCCTTATTCATCAAAATTGTTGTGAGCACCTGCGCCACTGGTGCTGCCAGTTGTCAGCACCTGCGTCACCGGCACTCAGTCAAAAAAGGCGCCATTGATGCTGGATGTGCTTTTGGGGTCATTGCCATGATCAACTGCAGCTATCGTGGTCTATCTGAAAAGTGTGTGTATGCCGGCGTACTTCTTTGGCATATCGATGCATATTCCTCCACTTTACTCATCATACATATAGGCCGCACAGATTCAGCAGAAAACTACTGCTCTGCGGAAATTATTCATCAAGAGTTTACAGTTGCTTGACCCATTCGAGGAATAGGAACAAAGCTCATCAATTCCCTGTCGTTTACAAAGCAATGCTCAGGGATTGAGAGAGACGAAGCTGTTGTTCTAACATCGACAACAACGGATGTGTGCAGTAATGACAGAAAAGAATCAAATGGTTTTGAAACAATGATGTGTTTTCACCGACAGCTTTGTCCTCTTTGTTCATTTTCCCTACACAAATTTGCCCATTCCTCTAGCACAATGATCTTAGTCTATTCTCGACTAAGCAATCATTTGAAAGGAAGCTGAAACGTTTTTCGCAAAAAGAAATCATCTGTGCGACAGTTTATAGTTTTTTATCCGCTGAACAAGACTACCGCGCTTCAAAACGGCAGACACAGACGCAAACGGCAGATTTTGAAAGAAAACGAGCACCAGTGGGTACACCCTGCAAGAAAACGCCAGTGTTGTCGGTAATTAGCTTGGCCGTACATGATGCCATTCGGTGTATGCCAGGCCAGCGGTATAGATGCTTTTACGTTGTTTCATGTGACTTGACACATCGATTTAATATGTTATTGTTTATTTGAAGAATTTAAAACACCCTGGGCGCTTTTCGTACAGGTTCAAGCAACAAGCGGTTAAAAAAAAGAACTAGAGCGGAGCTACGAAAGAAGCTGGCGAGTACGTCGACAGCGAAAGCAAACTCAGCACATTTGCGCCACTCGAAAAGCATGTGTCCGCAATAATGTAGCCCCTTACACTGAAAGAGCGTGATAGGGGATTATGTAGCAGGCCAAAGAAGCTTGCGCCGTTGCTATCGCGAATAAACTTGGGTTAACCAGAGTTAAACCACAACTAATTCTTTACAAGACATTTAGATTTTTCATAACAGATTTAGAAAAAAATTGACACATGTGATTATTAAAGCCCCTTCTCTCCAAGTGCCGAGTTTTATGCAATTTAAAAACCGTCTCCACTCCCCTTTAAGCTGTCTTCTATCCTAAGCACAATACAGTTGTTGCAAACAATATACCGAGAGCAAACAAAGGCATTTTCAGACGTCATATTTCTCTAGACGAACATTGGTTTCCCATTGAACAACAGTTGAAAGTAAGAGGTTTCAAGGAAATTTAGCGCTACGTAACTCACGCATAAGGATGTCTGATACATCGCTCTTCAGCCCTCATTTTTAGCCCGCAGAACAGTTTTGTGCTTCTGAACATTAACGATGCCCTCATGAATGTACACTAAGAATTGCGTGCAAGATCTTTGAAAGAAACAATGTACATTCAGCAGCGCACGATGCAGTCGAAAATAATTGCATAAAAATATTAGCGAAACTGTGCAGATTTGATAACGGCGTGCCAAGGCAATTGTTCGCGTTGCCTCGACAGGAACAAAATTTTTAAAAATAGAAATTAAGACAAAAATAACAAATGCAACTCAAATAGGTAACCACTGCGATATGTCCAAAGCGCTTATTCTACAGCTGATGAGTGTCAGATTCTATTAAATGTTGTGGTGACCTTTGCGAGTAACTAATTATACGTGAAGTGTTTGGAATATGTTTATAAATTGGCTAGTAAAATAGTCGCATGGTGGAGCGTGTCTGCCTGTCACTCGCGATGATAAAAAAAAACAAAATTAGCAAATAGGAATTTTTGTTCTCGCAGTAATCTGGTTTTATTCACTAAGCTTGTACAGCTTGAATTGTGCTGCAAATATCTTTCAAGAATACCCTTTAGTTTGCTTTCAAATATATGTTTGATCAAATAGTTTCAATTTAGAAAGGTACATTTCTTGTTGTCAACATTCCAATTAATATATTTAGCCCACTCGAAACATGATCGAAAAATACTTCCACGTCGAAATTGTCGACTAGTTGTAAAAATATCTTCTGATAAGCAAGCAAGGCCCGAAGTGCACCAGAAAATGACTTTGTAAATAGTAATGTATACTTTTATTTCATCGCCAGTATGCTAAACCGCATATGCATTTTTCGCATATCCGAAGTATGTTGGAAGCGTAATTTCGAGAGCAGCATTTTCAGAAAATTTTAAAATTGTTTTTTGAATAATCCAACCCGCGATTTAAATTTCTTATTCAAAAAGTACATTTCATTTCATTAATAACACGCTCAAAGGAAAAATGTATTTTTCTCTTTTTCTCACGCAATCCAAACAAACACGAAGTTTGGAATCAATGCGGTATGATCTGCAAGTGTTAAACATGTATCCCGAACATTCACAAAATTGTGATGATTCCATTTCTGAAATATTTTAACGTATTCTTGAACACAAAATATGCAGAAGCGTAGTACACATATTTCGCAGTATATTGAGAATCTATTGTTTTGATTTGAGCAGGCAAGCAGGGTCTCAGGCGGCTTTAACGTCATAGTTCGGAACAGTATTCTAGCTCGCAAACCAAACGTGGAACTAAATTAGATTTGGTAGCAGCCACCATGCTCAAACTCGTATAATTTGAAGTTTTCTGTATGTATCTTTATTTACGAATTATAGCTACCAACCATGCTTTTGTGGAGTTTTAAATCAACTATCAGAGAAGTATGCGGTAATGGGCGGTTTTTAAGTCCCCTCCTAATTATCTATTAGGAAACTGACATTAAAGGGAAAGTCATCACGAATTTTATGATAAATAATATTCTTTTTTATTTTTCGCTAGTCAGCCTTCCAGCCGCTCTTTTATCTGTATAAAATGAATTGTAAGTGTTTATGTCTGTGTTCCACCTTCAGTTTTACCGATTTTGAATGCGGCATTTTAGGTAACTAATCAGCGTAGAGTTTGAGGCCCTGTAATCCAAAAAAGTGGTGTCGGCGTTCTAGGTCGAAAATCCTAGTCACGCCCCTCGCAGGCTAGATGTGGCAGGAGATATTGCCGAGTGCTGATTGGTGAATGGGGAATGCCACGCCAGGAGACCATAAGACATGGCCGAGACTCCTTAAACTGTCAATTACGATTCCTCATTTGAGGTGAGACGATGAGATAAGAGGGACGCCATAGGGACCCTTACGTAAGGAGTCTGATACGGTACTCTTTACCCACACGTTGACTGTGTGTCTTCATTGGGAGGTCCTGCGCAAATTGAGGCAGATTACGGCAACACCATAACTATATTTATTCAGATAACCATGGCGCATTTATGGGTTGCGTATTTAGGAGGGAAGAAATGGTCATGTACACAAGACCAAAATGCAAGCAGAGCTGTAGGCTGGAGCCCATAATTCTGCCTCGTAAAAACTTTCAAGTTATGACGTAAATGTTTACGATATTTATTTCAGAACGCTGAAATAATCACATTCAAATAAAAAATTGAATATGTTTTCGCTTTTGCATGGTGGGGTGGGGATAAGACGTAGCCAAACTTTAGTAAAAAGCAAGCACTGCGTTTAAGGGTTTGACAGTAAGGATTCAATGCCTCTTTTGACGCTTTACACACCGAAAAAACATTCGCATCACTGCCTTCATTTGTTAGATTACTCGGCAATCTTTCAATCTATGCCTCCCTTCCTTCACAACATGTGTATTAGCATGTATTTTTAAAGAACCGCATTGCGTTAACGATCTCGCCACAGAGATATAAACTTCACCATATCCTAGCCGTATCAGCATGCCTAGCTGCCCTAGAACCGGCGTGCCTAACACTACATCCGAAATAAAGGATGGAGGATTTTCGAGCTCCACATCTTAGCTAAAAGAGGAATCCGGAAATGGTAGTGCCTTTGGCTGGGGCAATGTGAAGTAGACTCTTGACGTCATGTAACCTGATGGCTAGTCAATACGCGGCCTTGTTACACTACACCCCCCCCCCCCCCTCCCGCAGTCAGGCCTGCTCGTTCGCAACGACGAGAACGCCGATGCTTAATATTCAGGATGACCGGGCCTTCGACGCTATCTTGGTAAATGTTATAAAAAAAGAAATTATTCTCTGCTGTGTAGACTGCAATCAGCCATGCTGTGAAATTTCTTTACTATATACACTATCCAAAACAACAAAAATTTAAAAATAAGTTTTCAGGCAAATTGTGCTTTTCGCCCCTCACCCCTGAGCAGCAAGTGTGCGCCCACTCGACTTTCGAGTAGCGCATCAGAAATTGGATGCAAGAGGCCAGCGCTGTCAATTCCTATATCATCCTCGCACATAAAAGGGGCAACCTAAGTTGGCATCTGCAACCATCTCGGCCATTTATTACAGATGCGCCAGGTTAGAAAACACTCTCACCAATCAGCACTGCACCATGTCAGCATGATCGATCTCATTCTTAGGAAATACTGATAATTTGTCTACACGGCCAGCAGCGACCCATTTTCTGGAAATTGGTGGAGCATATGCTTCCAGACAAATTGTGTAGCTGTGTATGGCGGCAAACACGAAAGGGGTGTCTAACATTGAAGAAACCTAATAACTTTGCTCGAGTGCAAAGAGTGCCCTGCTACACAGAAAGGTGTAGGAAGTGGGTCTTTAGAATCTCAAGTACCACAATGTGGCCTATGATGTGGAAACCCGCTCTGGGCTGATGAGGCAGCCCAATGCGTGCCTCTTGCGGGATTTTCACCTAGTTTCCTCAGGGGCCCACGTGGGCTGCCCAATTTTGCCGCGATCGGTCGAATCCGTACCCACGTGAGACGACCAAAAAGGCCTGCCCCATTCGGCTTCCATAGTCAAATGTGGATTGCGTACGAAGATCACTAATGGGCCCTACTTTTGTACAGGCGGGTCCCGGCATATTTATCAAGGTTTTAATTCTCATGTCGGTTAATCTCTCCACTACCCTAATGGTACCGGCGCGGCTTCTACGGACGCCAGCCTGATTTGGGCTGGCCCACGTGATGTCCTTATGGGCTGAACTGAACATCTTCGGGCTGCCGAAGTTCTACCAACCATCAAGTGAGAAACATTTAGCGCTATTCTCTTACCTTGTATTCTATTCTCAGTAACATAACATACATTTTTTCCAACACTTGTATTATAACGTGGGTTGGCTCCCAATGCCCTCTCACACTATGAGAAACTTATTATTACTCCAAAACTGAGAACACACACGGATATACACACTTTCCAATGAAAGTATGAAAAAGTTATTTCTGAGCTCTGTGTTGAATAATGACCAAGGAAACATTCGGAGGTGGTCAAGTAGATACTATTAAAGCGAAGCAGTTACTGTTGTGTACTTTCTGCCAATCCGGCATACATAACGCATTTCCTACAGTAAAAACGATGTTGTATTTAGCAATGGCATAAATATGCTAGCAACAGTTACGTGAAACTTCTAGAAGAGTCATTTTTCTGCGCGTATGTGGTCATTTACATAAATAAATGGCATTCTTAAATATAGGATGGAGCAGTTTCGGAAGACTAAGCCCGCCTACGGCCAACTAGGGGTCCATGTGGCCTTCTATGGCCAGCGGCAATTAAGGTAATCTTATCTTTTACCGCATACAAGGCGAATATAGGTTGCATTTGCCAGCACATAACCCCAAAAGGTCCATGTGGGCAATGTGGGTGTTGCCACTATTCAGCCTACCGGGACACATGAGCCTATTCGCTTTTGAGTGTGCAGCATCATTTCGGCTAGCCCATTTTCTATTTGTTAGAGGCCTACAATTACATTGAATCTGCCCTAACGTGACAGAAGGGGGTATGAGCACTGTTCAGGTCTGCCACAGGCCGCGCGGGAACTGTCGAGGTTTTCGTTCGCCTCACATGAGATTTCTGGATGAAGCCCAAAGTTCTGGCTGACCTTTCCTTAAGTAACCATCAATGGTCCCGCGTAGGCAACGTGCGTAAATGCCCGTTTTTATTCCCACCGCGGCTCTTGCGGGAACTATTTGCCACTTCAGTGGGCAACCTCATGTATGTTGGCCTAGGCGTTTTCTACATTAAGTCCAAACTTGTTTTGCATCCACCCAAAAATTTTCTAAAGGGACCCTAGAGGTCCAGATGTGGAAATATATCACTTAGTCCTTGCCACGCCTATATGATGCCCAGACGGGAAAAACAGGGGTCACCTTAAATTGAGCTTTCCCGCTTGATTCCTAATGGATGACCTCATGGGTATTATTCTGGCTACCTCATCCCTACTTGCCCATGTGGGCCCCAGTGGCTACCGTATTCTGTGCTACATGAAAGCATTCAAATTAGGTGTTGTTGAAAGTAACCCGGCCGCGCACATCATTTCCGGAGACCACTGACGCACATCTTGCTATTCTCCTGTACAAGTTTACACCAACATCTAGACCATCCTCTCCACTAAGGAGACTTCATCAGCCCTAAGTGTTTCTTTCACTACCCGACATCAGAAAAAAGGATGAGCTATCACCGACACAACTAAAGCAAGTCATTCACGAATACTTCCATGAGCACCATAGAAACCGTTTGCATGTATATACCGACAGTTATGTGAATGCCGTGATTTCTTCAGGCTCTATGGTCATCCTCACAAGGACAACCGAAATAAAAGATACGACAATTCACCGGCCTTATCAGTCCTTATAGGCATATCAGTCAGCAGAGCACCTAGGAATGCTCTACTTTCGCAGATTGGAAAGCATCTTTGCAAGCCTTACAAGCGGCTCTTATTCGTGGAGCTAATGAGCAGGCCGTCGCGGAAATACGAGAACTTCATCAGTTCAGTTAAGCCGTTCAGTCGTGTCCGACTCTTCGTGACCCTATGAACCATGTCACGCCACGCTTTCCGGTCTCTCACTATCTTCCTAACATCACATAACCTCATCTGCAGTGCCTCGAGGATGCCATCTAACCATCGCGTTCGCTGCCTACCCCTTCTCCGGCGACCCTCAACCTTTCCCAGATCTTCATCACTATGTGATAAAAAAAGGACACATCATTTACCAATAGCTTTATGGACACAGCGGCACAGCGGACACTACGTGCGGACGAGATCGCGCGAACTGCCCACCAAGACGGCGATTGTGTGTTGATCCCCTTTTCCAGTGCAGTCGCAGCTAACAGACTCCGCGCACATGCGCGATAGAGCACGCTCGCCTTGTGCAATGCTAGCCAGTTTGCGAACTCCCCTTTAAAATTTATTTTCCCTGACCTGATGCTCCGGCTTCCACCCAGCCTACCCCGAAGGGAAAAAAACTTTGCTGTGCCACCTGTAGGTTTGTGCAGCATTTGTAAACTCTTATTGGTTTGTGATAGGTACCGCAAATAGCCCTTCATGTGCAACCTGCGGAAGGGACGAGACTATAGCTCACATTCTTTGTGAGTACCCCGTATACAGTATGCAGACAGTGTCCCTGAAGCGTATGCTGCAGCGTATAGATAGACAACCACTGACTAAAATCAAGATTTTAGGTCTCTGGTCACGGCGATCGTCAGGTTTAATTCCTTCCAGGCAGTGCTCCGATTCATGAAAACCACTGGCCTGATCGATAGGCTGTGATTTTGCTATGATGTGACGTGATGTAACTGGAAAATGATATGACGAGATATGGCGATGATGTCGATATACTGATTTCGCCCTTCCCTTTTATATCCTCCCATCCCATTCCCCCAGTGAAGTACAGCATACCGGTTTCTTTTACCGGTTAACTTCCTTTCTTTTCTCCTCCTCCTCCTCCTCCTGCACAGTAAAATACTCGAAAGTGTAAACCAATGCTAATAGGTTTGCGTCTTTATTTAAAGTATGCATGTTTAGTAAAAATTTTCTAACGATAGAAGTGCTAAAAACAAGGCCAAGACTTCAATGACGTGGAAGGTCATGGACTACCATTTGCGCTGTATTTGTGAGAGATCAGCCTGAAGCCGAAAAATGCCAACTATTTTTAATTTTTAATACGCTTCGCGCATATTTCATAGGTATTTATCGTCCAGACGGAAAATGTAAAGTGGTCAGTGGTCACTCAATAATATCTCTGGAAAGCATTGGGCATTATAAACAGCTTTTCCTGAACAAGGTTCCCTGGATTTCAATATTACCACAAGACGTACGTGTTACAAAACACCTAAAATGTATCCTGTTTAACGATATGGCTTTTGTATCCAACAATGGACAATAAATTTCCAATATATAACTTGTGCTCACATGACCGATATTACTACATTCTTCCATTGTGTTTGACAGATCTTGACGCCTAACAAAGTTTATCTACATTATAACTAAAAACGTCACGAGCTTGAAAGGCACGCTGTCTAATAATGTATTGAAATCTCTACCGAATGTACTTAGAGGGCAGCTGGGACATTCAAAAAGGTTAAGCCTGAACGAAACGTGAATGATTAGTTCGCTGGCGTCACGCATTGTTAACAAATATTCGGTTTGTTTGAAACATTCGGATTTGCTATATATGCGCCTGACTCTCGAGACCAGGCACTGTAATCCGTCGACGTCCGAGTCGAGTAGAAACGCATAGATTTGGAAAAATCATGGGCGCCTTGCAGATGCTTCTGGTTTTTGGCCTCATGATGACTGTTGCGTGAGTAGACAGATTGAGAAAGCGGCGATGCGCTTTTTTTTCACTAAAAACGATCTGTTTTGTCTTGTCCAGCCTTCTCTTCCTGTGATGTTGACCTGCTGCTTGTTGGCCTTCTGATAATTTCCCACAGCTACCAGGGCTGTTCTTTGTAACAAAAATATATCTGCCCTTCAAACGACATCGTGAAAGGGCTCGTTCTCAAGGGACTCAGGCATAGGCGATGGCGTAGGCGTTATAACCGAACATTTCCCTCTATAGTCTTGGCAGGCAACACGTACAAGGTTGAATGAGCGAACTTACTTCAGTTTGTCGTCTTCTGTGACATCATGCATTCTGTTATGTGGCCGAGCTAGCAGGAGGTGTAAATTTGAGCTTCTCATTTCAAATGGGGGGTTTTATGAGATAGAACCCACAGCGGTCATTGGATCTCGATCCTGAAGCGCTACCTCTACTCAAAGCGGGCACGATATGTACGGCTTAGGGTAAGCGGGGCTTTGTTTTTATATCAAATGATCATTCACATAAACACATAGACTTGCGATTGTTTGCTGACCAGAGCCTAGGATAAAATAGAACCATAAGTTCAGAAATCAATTAATAAGCAAGGACAATTAATGCGATCTAGGATCCGCAACGGTGAGCCTTCAGACGTAATTCATATTCATTGCCATGTCAAACCCTCAAAGAGGCTCTTAGGTTTCACGCCATTTTAAATTATTTAATATGATTTTGCCTTCGCTTGCTGGCTCAGCCATTCTGTTTTCTTCAAATTTACAACGATAATATACTTAAATTTTAGTTATTTTACTTAGTTTATATTTCATATTACCTTAATTTCTGCCTTTATATTATAGTCCAAGCAGTTTGTGTATTTATTCGAGTATCAGTAACCTCCCGGAATCATAATGTTCCTTGTAAAAAATACCGACAATTCAGTAGTGTCTGAGAGCATTCCGTAGGTGTTGCTATATTATATTGCTTTCTGCCATGAACGCTGTAGGTGCATGTCTCTAGCTTCGAGGTATGAAATCATGACATAGTTCGTTTTTCCGGCATTCTGCTCCTCCTAATGCGCTGCATCGAAGTGGGGGAGAGAAAAGTGCGAAAGAATAAC
The DNA here is from genome assembly GCA_023969395.1 of Amblyomma maculatum. NCBI lineage: Eukaryota > Metazoa > Arthropoda > Arachnida > Ixodida > Ixodidae > Amblyomma > Amblyomma maculatum. The sequence goes on from JAJIZL010025168.1 coordinate 149,724, forward strand.
GTTGCACTCAAAAAACGTTTCTGAAAAAAAAAGCAAAATTTCCCATGTTTAGCCTCCTAGGTCGTTCCTGTACATGACTATCAGACTTAAACTTGCGGGACTAGATATCAATATTACATACGATTCGTTTTTGAAATCCGAAATATTGTTTCAGAAAAAGCGCACTCCAAATATCTTTACTGTCCCATAGTTTTAAACTTTTTGGCCCCAACGTTGCAATCCTACACCCTATTCTCTTTTATAGACAGTGATGTCTTTGTACCTAAGCACTGACAACATGCTCCGCAATAATAATGTATGCTGAATTGAATTTTTGTTGAGTGAATTTGGTAAAACAGTGCAGATCGAAAATTTCGGTTGCTACTTGGGCTTTCTCGTTGTTGTTCTCAATAAATCTATTCAGATGTGTTCCTTACCAGCAGATTTATAAACGTGCCACTCCATAGAGCTCTAAACAACGGTAGAGAGTTTAAATTACAGGTTTAAAGTCACATTAAGGCAGGAGCGACCATCTATGCAGCGCAAGAAGCTGACACCTTTGTTAATATATTTTAGCTTCTGATTCCGATTCTTGCGGCCCATTTCTCAACTGCGTTGTGAATTCTATTCGAAGCTGTATAGGTTTTCTATTTTATTCACGAAGCTCTACTACTCTAGGTTTCGAACCTTCAGCGTCGCGCGGCCGCACCCACATGACGCTGTGACGTAACGCCTCACTTGACAATAGGTTAAGAGCTGGGATACCAACTCAAGCGGTTGGCGTAGCGCAGTAGCAGCCACGGCGCAGTGTGTGATGTCACACCCCTCTTGACACAAAGCGGCCGGCGTGGCGCGCTAGAGGCGCAGCTGGTGCTCACGTCATACGTGACGTCAAGCACGATCAATAAGGCTTGGTTATAGCGAGGCTTTATATGTGGGCTGGCAAGATCAGCCAAATTGTGTTTCTCGTTTCACATGGGACTGTTATGTCAGAATCAGCCTGCTAGACCCTGGCATTCACGTTACACCTATAGGCCACTAAGGCATGTTCATACAGGCTGGTTAAAGCTGGGCATTATATGTGGGCTGACGAAGAAGAAAAAGAGAAGAAGAAGAAGAACGCTCAGTCCCCCGCAGCTAATGCTTTCGCTCAATATTTGGTTTAGCAGCGTTGAACCCTTGTAATTTCTTTCTTTTCCGTATTCTGAGCCCGAAGCTCTTATTCAAAATTTAAAACTTTGTGGATAGAAACGAAACATTATCTGGCGGGGAACGCTTTTTTACGACAATGAAATTACCGCGGAATCGCCGCAAGACCTTTATATCCGTGTGTTTTTGTAAATTGCGAATATATGGTTAGGAACAGCTCAAACAGACTCTGCAAAGCAGACGTTCACTTAAAGGGGAAACTGCGGCTCTCTGACTAACGTGCTGCAGCAAATACGAACAAAGCACGGACCTTAAGATGGGGGAGGAGTCTTTCTGCCAAGAAACTTGATCACAGACTTGGAGACCGGTGGTGCACATTATCAGTCAATACTATAACGTGAAACGAAAAAGGCGAAACATCTCACCGACTGACTCGAGATAGAGCAACGAGTGAAGATATAATTACTCTGTGATGCTGGACATGTTTTTACTTTTGCAAAAGTACAATACGTCTGTCAGCCATACTCGAACAGAATACATATACAAATACTGAAGAAGCACAATCTTCCGTCCCAGAGTAGGCGGACTATGTAGAGGCGTGAAGGAATTCTGTCGTTGGCTTTTATTTAGTGAAAGAGGAATCGTGTTTTGTTTCTGAGAAAGCCGTGTAAAGGTTACATTTGCAACCGAGAATATTCGTATTTTCCTTTTATATGTATAATTCCACACCAATTTTAAGTAACACAAAATTGATGCAATCCGTAGAATTTTTCTTTACTTGGTGCGTTAGAGTAGAAACTGAAATGCTGTTTCAATACCCTCAAACGCTCTGAATTGAAAAGTGTTTTGATTTCAGCGCATCTTGGAGCTCGGACTATCATGAACACGCCCGCTGTCTTGCTCACGTAAGTAGGTTTTTGTGCAAAACATTATTACGGCATTGCATTCGCTTAGTATTTCAAATATGCACAGCAGCTTTATCCTATTGTTGCCTGGGCTAGTGGCCCTCATAAGTTTTATTGAACACACAACTTTATTCGAGTTACGTGGAGGAATCCATAAACAGATATTATTGTCAACGTTTTCTAAGAAAATGCCCGAAACGGATGAGTGCACAATAAACACTTCGGAAATATGAAGACTGACGTGTCTGCAGTAAACTAAAAGATCTAACTGAATCACTCGAAGCTGCTGGCATTTCTGGGAAGCCATCGCCAATGGCTGGAATTACCTCACAGAAGGCAATCTAACATTTAAAAGCGCGAGCAGGAGAAAATGCATCAGATACCAATGTATCCGTGAAGGATAATTAACTCGAAATAAAGAAACCAACAAATTGCATAAATAATTCTCAAAAAGATATACATGTCGTTCAAAATTATTATCATTGTATTGAGAGCTTATTATAGCTTCTATGCGGAAATATTCGAAAAAAAAAATAATGGAGGTAATTCAAATTCTTAACGTCAAAATAACTTAATACTTAAAAACAATGTAAAAGGTACTATTACCCCATAATTTCACACATTAAAACTTGTTTGGTTTCAGGTCCTATCAATAAATGTGCAGCCTGTTTTGCCTATTTGTCGAGAAGCCATGCATTATTTCGATTTTGATTCGAGTCTAGCCTTTCGTAATAAGGCTTTACGCAGCAAGAGCCAAAATCGTGTTAAGGACCAGTAGTTGCCACAAACTAGATTGAAGTTTAAAATCACGTTGTACACCCTAAGGTTACAATCGATAACGGTTTCGCTTGGACGGAACTGATGAAAATATTTCGATAATATTGCACATCGCGAAAGTTGCAAATAAACAACCTGGTTCGAGGCTGCGGCGAAGGCTTAATGTTTTCGTGGTCCGAGAAGCTGATTTATTGGTACAGCCGACTATTAGAATCTGAGGTTTGGTGCAGTTTGACCATGGGTATCTTGTTTCGGTCTGTTGGTGTAACTGGCCTAAGAGAAATACTCTACAATGATTTCTAGAAAACATCAGAGGCCATGAGCTAATTAGAGAGCACGCGGAATAGTTTTAACAACGGATTTGTCGTCATGCGGAGAAGAATCTATTGCGTTCCTTTATTAGATTGGTATTTCCATTACAGAAACTGATAATTGCATATTCCAAATGTTAGAAATTTTCCGAATAGACTGTTAATATATTTGTGGCGTGAAGCATCCTCCTAACGCTACTGCGACAGTTTGACGAGACTAAAGAGAGATAGGTCTTGTTTGTAATGTGTCCACAAAGCAACGAGCTTAATAAATCGGTACTAATGTCGTTGTTCTTCTCTTTTTTCTCCAATGCATACATATATCATACACGAGGTGTGTATCGGATAAAATTACTGTGGAAGAAACTATTTTAAGTTTTTTTTCAAGGCATATTCGATATTTCTATTGCTTGGGTTCACTGAAGGCCGAATTACCAATAATTTACCATAATGAGCAGCAACAGCTCCGTTCTTTTTCATGCAGCAGTTTACAGTGCAAAATAAACTGGCGCACAGAATCCTCGGTAAAATCTATCGCACATTTTTCAGCTGCATTTTCTCACATTCGTGCAATTCTGGTGTACTTTGGCTTACAAATATGAGAAGAATTCTGGAATAAACAAGACTAACGGTGGTTGCTATATTTTATTTTCGTTTTTTCACTGATCAGATATTTGATATTATGTTCAGTATTCGAAAGCATTTTTTTCTAATATTCCATTTCGATGGCATTCGAAAATTTCAGTATTCGCATACCCGTAGTTCTAACCTAACTATACCTTCTAGCGCCCGAGTTTGAATTTCGTGAAGTTTCTCTCAGACTTTTCCGTAGGTATGTGTTCCAATTCACAGAATCCTAGAGCGTATAATTGTTAGACGACGCAATTGCTAAAGCTAATGGACAATTGTCGCTTTAAGAGCGCTGATATTGTCAATTTAATATGTTATGCCTCAGGATGCACCCTAAAAGGTTAGAAATGTATAACAATATTTTATAGTAATGAAATTCCTGTAGTCCCCTTAATGGATTCAGGCTTACATTCGATATCAGTTCCACTCCTTTGTAACAATTGTCTTATATTCTTTTATTTACAATATGCTCTAGCCATCACTGGAGGTTTTTCTAGAAAAGGGTCAAAATGCATAGAGAGAAAAACTACATATGTGTACAGTCAGGTTACTGAGAAGGCGACAATAACAGAACCTTGTTTGCAAAATACGTAGTAAAAAGGAAAAGTGGGTGTAATGCAAATGGGTATATCACGCGCAGAAAAACAAAATAACAACAAACTTTTGCAAAACAGTGCACTTTTCCCATTCAGTATTTGCCAAGCCTTTCAAAAAGCATCTAAATAATTGCTGGTTGACAACCTATGCCCATCTCGGATAGCTTGAGGAAAGAAACAAAATTGAATACGTCACTATAATATCTGTGCTAACCAATATGTATAGTATGCTTTATGCAGGAATTTGCCAAGTTAGAAAAGTCAAAGTAAAAAACAAAATTTTGCCGCAAAACTTTGGCCCAATTTTGCATTGCTGGAAGACCCTCTCCACATAAATGTTCCATTGGGAAATCGCTACGGTGGTACTTCCTATAACTGAATCTAAGGGCCTTGAGCTAAATGTTTTTTACTTGAATAATGAAGTGGTTAGTCGATGGAAACCAACAAATGATGCTATATTCGAATACTGAACGAACAAGACAAGTATAATTGCTGAAAATTTATGTCAGGTGACGCGGATGTTAGGGAACGCCTTAATGAATAAACCGAAATGAGTGCCGGAGATGTTATAAATGAACTATGTATATAATAATTCAAGGCTTATGAAATAAGAATTCGTAAATGCTTATATTCATCAAATCTTTTTAGTTTCTGTTGCTCAATTATTTAAGTAAATATGAGAAGGTTTTTTTCTGGGTAATGCAGAAGGATGTTTATCTAAGTTGTGCATCTGCCATTATTGGCACATTTCGGGAACTTGCACAAGTGATTTATTAGTAAATAATTCATCTTTATAGCGTTTCCCTGAACTTCCGGTGTACATTGAAATACACTGCCTTCATATTCAGTGAACTGAAGTCGATTATTCAGACGAACGTGAAGCCATTGTGTTATATTCTCCGAGCATGATGCTGAGTCCAATGATTCGGATAAGACAAGAAACAAAATTTCCGTTTGCTCACGATTGTAGACAGTTAAGGCAGGCCATGTTTTCTTTCAATAATGTCCGTTTTAGTTAACAAGCCTTTGTGGAATCCGTGTTGAATACTACAAATAAAATTGTTGTCATCTAATAAGCCATGATTAGTTTGAAAATGATGAGCTCAAGAATGTTGCAAACTCTAGAAGCAAAAGAAAAAGGGCGATAGTTTGAAGGGTTGTCAAAACTGCCAAAGTTAAACAAGATTTATTTTGGTTATTTTAAAGTAAAGTGGCATGGTCACAATTTTCCGTTGATATATCATATAGAAGCATAAGGTGTTTGTTTACCCATATCGCATATCTTCTGAGAAAAGAATAAGGAATATCTTCAGGGCCACTGGATTTTTTTACCATGAACACCAAATATTAAAGAAAGGATGCCAACTTCAGTTAATGTTGTTTGCTCATGTTTTCAGTGCCACTAGAATTCCTAGCATCTAGCTCTATCGGGTAATATGGCATTGTCAGGAGTGAAAACTCTCTTAAATTGTTAAACTCCTCCGCTGTATTTATTTTCACTTGTCGGCAGCTTATGTTCCTTATGGAACCTTGAAATAAGGTGTCACCAACTTCTTCAGGGCAAGATTTCAAGAAGGTACTAAGGGTAACATTTTAACATTTTTTGGCTATCTTTATGGCTATCCATAAAGTTAGAAAATTAGAAACCATGAAGAGTAAGGATAACGATAAGCCATTACACTAGCCATAAAGATAGAAGTTAGCTTTATCGCTGACCATAAAGTTAGAAAATTAGAAGCCTTAAAGTCAAAGGCTACCAATAAAGCCATACACAAGCCATACAGATAGAGGTAAGCTTTAGGATGACCATAAAGTTACAATTGGCCGCGAAAACTTGGTATTAACCGATAGAGTGAGCGGTGGTATGCGTGAACTCAGAGAAGCAGATACGTGTTTCATAATAAAATACGCCACGAGAATGAGATATACGATAATCATCAACAGTAAAACAAACATTGTTATATTGACGATTACTGCATATCTAATGACATTACAGAGATTTCTTTGTTATTTAAACTCATTGTAAATATTAGGCTCTATGGACATTTTGCCAAGAACGAATTGTTATATTTTTGTAGTAATTAAAGGAAACAAATTATTCTTTTCAGTGCTACCCAAACAAATGTCCAAGCGGCTGCGAAAGTGGATGTCTTTGCTACCGGAGATTTGATCAACCAAACTATGGATATTGCTTGGATCCATCGAAGAAAATTCCAGATCACTTTCGTAACCTTGGAAAATAGAAGCTAGGTTGAAAATTAGCACCATGATAATCGCTGCTTCAGGTTTTTATATTATTTCAAGAATAAAATGAAGACAACAGCTTCTCACTACGCTTATTCCTGTATATATATACGCAGTAGTGCATATATTTAGCAAGATTTCGCGAAGGTTACAACCAAAAAGAAAGCATATCTGTTAATTGTTTCTTTCTTGTTCTCTTTCCGCCCTTGCCTGTCCACTTTCCTGGGAGGAACGTACTGTTGTCCCGCTTATGTGACGCTGCTGCAGCACCTCCCTATTCTCATAGCCAGAATTCTTCCAAAGGGTGGGTACAAGGTGCCGATAAGCTTATCCCTGTTATATGTATATCCGAATGACGGGAACGCTGTGGCCGTGTTTCTATAGTGGCAAAATGTTTAGCAGATTGAGGAGCTATGAAATGTCAAAATTGTTGAAAGTTACGTTACTTCCGAATGCGACATTTGAGCGAAGCTCACCAGCTGTTTCAGCTTTTCGATAGATGGAGGCACGCGTTCCGGCTCTGCCGGTGCACATATTGTCACGTAGTGGTGACGAGGTCGACGACACAATTGAAAGATCGATGATTGCACTAAATAAACTGTTTATTTGGGCTGACTTGCGCCCGCAAAAGAACTAAGCAACTCGGCGGCGACGATAGAAACAAACGTGCTCGTCGATGGTCGAACAAGGAATGCCCGTCACACTCAGCAATGCACAATTTAAAGGCTGCACAGAACAATCTAGATAACGTCGCAAACAGCTACCAGCACGGGCTGGAACATTGTGGAAATGCACCCAAGTGGCCGGAACCTTCGAGACAGATCTCGGTGCATCTTGCACTGCAACAAAACTGATAAAGGTGTGACTCGCGACATCCAGCATTAACAAACAAAGATTACGGAACTGATACGCGGTCCAGAATCAGAGTTATAAGCCTGTAAGCCGGCGGCTGTTAAAAAACAACAAATACTGTTTTGAAGGTTTCGCGGCAATATCATCATCTGCCGCCACCGATCCTGCGCTCTGATAGCCGCACAGGTGCGGTATTCAGCGAAGAGAGCAAGTAAGGTATCTCAAGGTCGCGGGAGCTCGTCGGCCCAAAGGAGCGTTGCGCGGCGAAGAGAAAGCAGCGACTGAGCTCATGCCGCTGACGCCACTAGCGAGTCAAGTAAACGTGGCTCTGAGTTTCGGCATGAGGTGCACGCACCGTGATCCGCTGAGGCCGAGTCGTCACTTCGGCAACCATCGCCGCCACGCAGGAAGAGCGAAGAGGGGGAGGGAGAGTTACACGCAGCGCTGAACGGTGGCGGCAGGACCGTGCGCCGAGGCAGTTGCTTACTTTTTGAAGCTAGATCAGGGTGCCTTAGAACACGTAGCTACAAAAAGAACATCAACCATGAAGACGACACATATGCAGTATGTGGTAAATCAACAGAAACAAATACAGACATTGTACTCGAAGGTAATCGTATGAATTCAGAAGTCGATGCAGGCGCTGATTGACACCACAATTAGAGATGAAATGGTGACTCAACATAGCGGACAGCACACATGTCACTGTCACGAAATCGGCGCCCATTTTCATCAAGCCGGTACGGCGCGAGGCCCGCACAGCGTCGCGTGGAAGGCATGGAGAGAAAAGCCCCCTTCCCCGCGCGGGAGAGCGCGTAGCTTTGTACGCGTTGCCGTCACCCTCTTTCCCATTGCCCGGGGAGGACGGTGGTTGATCGAACTGGAATCAGCCAGAAATTTCCAGCATGTTCTATGGGACCTGGCCAATGGCGACGCGCGGCTCGACGGGAGGGAGAGAGCGCTATAACCAGCGAAGCTAAGTGTGTGTGCGCGCTAGCTTTGAGCGTGCTAACAAACAGACGCGGCGCGCCCTATTTAAAGAGACCGCGCCGTTTGGTGAGTCAGCCAGTCAGTCAGTTCGTCAGTGCTTTGCGACGTGCCCGCCTGTGCTACGGCTGGACTCCCGGGGATCACCCGCTGCTGGCAAGCCCACGGACTTTCAAGGGAGCGGCGCTCGTCTCGTATGGCGGCCACATCGTGATTCTTGAGGCGTCGGACTGCAACAGTGCCCGGTGAACAATTTGGTGTTTGTTTATGTACTCTCTCGTGTTTCATCTGTTGTAAAGCCTCTACTTTATTGGATACCTGTGTAATTGCATGCTTAGTGTTTGTTATTCTGTGAACCTCTAGTCTATGTATTTCAAGTGATCTTGTGTATTCCTTCGTATCGTCTCTTGCTGTGCATAAATTTTGTTTTGTTTGTTACTTCTGACTCCAATCCTTACTCTGGTTTGAACCGGCGACAGCTGGGCACCAAATGGCCACCCCCTTCTGTCACTACTAGGTAGCTGAATTCCGGCTGTGCTTGCCACGCAGGTCGAGGGCATCTCCTTAGCGACCGGAACAGCTATCCCCACTCACTCTAAGGGTGTCTCGGAGTGTGCGCACCGTTAAGGGCGCATCGTTAATAATACCTCATAATTATTGACGGGTGACAATTATTCTGGCGTCCGCGACAGGACGTTTGGTGCACTCAAGCTCAGAGGACGGAGAAAGAGTTAGAAGAGCTTACGAAGAGCTCGTAAACTGTGTAGCAGCAGAGCGATAGCGAGAGGTTGTGCCGCGCGGAAGCGTTTAGGCGAGGTTCGCTAAGCCAACCTAAAGCTACACCCAAACAGTTCGCGCTTCAGATATGAATCTGAAAGAGTTGATTGAGGCTGGCACCCAGCTGGGGTTGTCCGGTGCCGAACTGCGCAAATGGGTTAGCCAGAGAGAAAAAGAAGAAACAGAGAGAGAAGAAAAGGAACGAGAGAGAGCTCGAAAGGAAGCCGAGGAAGAAAGAGAGAGAGCAGAAAAAGAACGAGAGAGGGCTCGAAAGGAAGCCGAGGAGGAACGAGACAAGGCTCGAAAGGAAGCCGAGAAAGAACGAGAGAGGGCTCGAAAAGAAGCCGAGGAAGAAAGAGAGAAGGCTCGAAAGGAGCGTGAAGAGGAATTTCAGCGAGAAAAGGAATTACTTACTATGAAACTTCAGCTCCAAAACTCAGGGAACAGCAGCGGTTTAGCTGAAGTGCATAGCGCCAGTGAAGGACATAGCAGCTTGCGGATAGACGCAAGCAAATTGATCCCGAAATACGACGAGAGAAGAGACGATCTCGACGCGTTCCTCTTGCGCTTCGAAAGGATCGCCATAAATGCAAATTGGACAGACAGTGAATGTGCTACCATCTTGAGCACTTGCCTTAGCGGCGAAGCATTAAGTGTGTTTGGAAGACTTCCTCCTGAGGATGCAGGCAGCTATAACAAAGTGAAAGCTGCATTACTTAAAAGGTTTAGATTTACGACGGATGGGTTTCGTGAGAAGTTCAGGACTGGAAAGCCTATGGACGGTGAAACGGCAACACAGTATGTTGCGCGACTGAGTCATTATTTCGACCGCTGGACTGAACTCTCAAAAATTAAACTAGAGTATGGCGCACTTTGCGAACTCCTAATTAAGGAGCAATTCCTGGGCAGCTGTCACCCTGGTCTGTCGCTTTATTTAAAAGAAAGAAAAGCGAATAACCTGGAAGAAATGATGGAACTGGCAGACCAGTATTTGGAAGCCCAGGGAGGCGAAAATTTGAGCAAAATTGTAAATTCTGAAACCCCTCGAAAGCCCGAATTCCGGCAGACAAAACCTAGCGTAAAATCAACCCCGAGGTGCTATCTCTGCGGACAACTAGGCCATTATGCACCTAACTGCCGCAAACTCGCAACCAACAATCCATCCTCGTGTTGGAAATGCGGACAGAAGGGCCACAAAGCAATGTCGTGTCCCGACGCTGACAAGGCAGCACCGCAGGCGGCATGCGCGAGGACTCCGTCAGAGTCAGAATATCGCCTGGAGGAAGAAGATGCCGATGGCTTTGTTGAGCTTAAGAACGGCAGGAAAGTCCGCGTGGTGCACGGCCAAGAGGAGGAGAAAGCACAGAGAGGGGTTAATCGGAAGGACAAGAAAATCCGGGTGGTGAACGCCGTAGTACATGCACAACCTGGATCTGCGGTAAATCGGATGCCGGTTTCGAGGGGAAAGATAAAAGGAAAATCAGTTTCTGTGCTACGAGATACAGGTAGCAGTGCCGTAATCGTTATACGCAGTTTGATTCAGGATAATGATCTGACTGGCGAGAAATGCCCTGTGAGGCTGATTGACGGCTCAATCCAATTGCTACCTGAAGCAAAATTGGAAGTGCAGACGCAATACTATTCTGGAAAACTGACAGCCCTGTGCATGGAACGCCCTATAAACGATTTAGTGTTGGGAAATATCAAGGGCGCAGCATTTCCCGAGGATGCTGATCAAAGTCCCGCACCTGTGCGCTGCAAGGAATCTAAAAAGAAAAAGGCAAGGCGAGGAAAGCAAGGCCATGAGAAGCCGGAAGAAAAGCCTCGAGACATGAAGAAACAAAAGGAAGCCTCCCAGGAGGAAACTGAAAAGAAAGGGACGGCTCAGGAAATTAAGTCAGCAATGCCTAGGCCGTCGTTGATGCAGGTAGCCCAAGTGTTTGTCCTACTTATTGGGGCGTTACTTGGGATATTTCACCTTCAGCGGAAGGAATACCGGTGCCTAGGAAGGAACACTATTACAATGATTCTTTTTGTTGGTCTGTGCGCGTTGGCACAGGTTCCCGTGTATCCGTCAGCGCTACTGGTTGTAGGGGTAATTATCGGCACACATTGGTTGTGTGATTTGCAAGAGGATAAGTCTTGCCTCAGGGAATTTTCAGTAGCCCGATCGGAGAACATAGAAGCGTCTCAAATGCGAGAGCCTAGAGCGAAGGCAGAATCCCTGGCGGACAGAGGCGTGTCACGCACTGATCGCGGGTTAGCATTACGCTCGGAAATTTAGGTTTGTGCGCTCCGCATTTGAAGAGCTGTGTGTTGTTGGTTCTTATGTGTATCTGACGACAGTGTGGTGCTATGTTTGTGAACATCATGGCATTGATGTGTGAATTTTGTAATGTGTTATGGCAGTCGTGAAATTTGTGCAATGTGTTAATATGGATATTTGCCCCATATATTTGTGAGCGCATGCATGTGCGCGCGATGTTCGTGGTTGTTCTGAATATTGTGGGACAATATTTTTTAAGGGAGAAGTGTCACGAAATCGGCGCCCATTTTCATCAAGCCGGTACGGCGCGAGGCCCGCACGGCGTCGCGTGGAAGGCATGGAGAGAAAAGCCCCCTTCCCCGCGCGGGAGAGCGCGTAGCTTTGTACGCGTGGCCGTCACCCTCTTTCCCATGCCCGGGGAGGACGGTGGTTGATCGGACTGGAATCAGCCAGAAATTTCCAGCATGTTATATGGGACCTGGCCAATGGCGACGCGCGGCTCGACGGGAGGAAGAGAGAGCGCTATAACCAGCGAAGCTAAGTGTGTGTGCGCGCTAGCTTTGACGCGTGCTAACAAACAGACGCGGCGCGCCCTATTTAAAGAGACCGCGCCGTTTGATGAGTCAGCCAGTCAGTCAGTTCGTCAGTGCTTTGCGACGTGCTCGCCTGTGCTACGGCTGAACTCCCGGGGATCACCCGCTGCTGGCAAGCCCACGGACTTTCAAGGGAGCGGCGCTCGTCTCGTATGGCGGCCACATCGTGATTCTTGAGGCGTCGGACTGCAACAGTGCCCGGTGAACAATTTGGTGTTTGTTTATGTACTTTCTCGTGTTTCATCTGTTGTAAAACCTCTACGTTATTGGATACCTGTGTAATTGCATGCTTAGGGTTTGTTATTCTGTGAACCTCTCGTGTATGTATTTCAAGTGATCTTGTGTATTCCTTTGTATCGTCTCTTGCTGTGCATAAATTTTGTTTTGTTTGTTACTTCTGACTCCGATCCTTACTCTGGTTTGAACCGGCGACAGCTGGGCACCAAACGGCCACCCCCTTCTGTCACTACTAGGTAGCTGAATTCCGGCTGAGCTTGCCACGCAGGTCGAGGGCATCTCCTTAGCGACCGGAACAGCTATTCCCACTCACTCTAAGGGTGTCTGGGAGTGTGCGCACCGTTAAGGGCGCATCGTTAATAATACCTCATAATTATTAACGGGTGACAG
>JAJIZL010025168.1:177416-233043 GCA_023969395.1 Amblyomma maculatum
GTAACCGGAGATGTAAAGTCGATCTTCCAGGTAGGTGGCATGTATGCAGTCCGCTGTGTTGGGACGTTGGTATAGAAACTGTCACCACAGTCACCATTTCATCTCTAATTGTGGTGTCAGTCAGCGCCTGCATCGACTTCTCAATTGATATGATTACATTCAAATGCAATGTCTGTAATTGTTTCTGTGGGTTTACCACATACTGCACATGTGTCGTCTTCATGGTTGAAGTTCTTTTTGTAGCTACGTATTCTAAGGCACCCTGATCTAGCTTCATAAAGTAGGCCACCGCCTCAGCGCGCGCTCCTGCCGCCACCGTTCGCCGCTGCGTGTAACCCCCCCTGCCCCCTCTTTTCTCATACTGCGTGGCGGCGACGGCTGCCGAAGCGACGAAAGGCATCAGCGGATAACGGTGCGTGCACCCCAAGCCGAAACGCAGTGCCACGTTGACTTGGCTCTATAGTGGCGTCAGCGCATGGGCTCAGTCACTGCTATCTGTTCGCCGCGCAACGCTCCTTTGGGCCGACGAGCTCCCTCGACCTTGAGATACCTTAATTGCTCTCTTCGCTGAATACCGCACCTGTGCGGCTGTCAGAGCGCAGGGTCGGTGGCGGCAGATCATGATATGTGCACCGGCGGAGCCGGAACGCGTGCCTCCATCTGTCGAAAAGCTGAAACAGCTGGTGAGCTTCGCTCAAATGTCGCATTAGGAAGTAACGTAACTGTCAACAATTTTGACATTGCATAGCTCCTCAGTCTGCTAAACATTTTGCCTCTATAGAAACACGGCCACAGCGTTCCCGTCATTCGTATATACATAAAACAGGGATAAGCATATCGACACCTTGTGCCCACTCTTTGGAAGGATTCTGGCTATGAGAATAGGGAGGGGCTGCAGCAGCGTCACATAAGCGGGACAACAGTATGTTCCTCTCAGGAAAGTGGCCAGGCAAGGGCGGAAAGAGAACGAGAAAGAAACAATTAACAGATATGCTTTCTCTTTGGTTGGAACCTTCTCGAAATCTTGATAAATATGCACCACTGCGTATATAAATACAGGCATAAGCCTAGTGAGAAGCTATTGTCTTCATTTTATTCTTGCAATAATATAAAAACTTGACGCAGCGATTATCATGGTGATAATTTTCAGCCTAGCTTCTATTTTCCAAGGTTACGAAAGTGATCTGGAATTTTTTTCGATGGATCCAAGCAATATCCATAGTTTGGTTGATCAAATCTCCGGTAGCAAAGGCATCCACTTTCGCAGCCGCTTGGACATTTGCTTGGGTAGCACTGAAAAGAATAATTTGTTTCCTGTATTTGCTACCAAAATATCACAATTCGTTCTAGTCAAAATGGCCATAAAGCCTAATATTTACAATGATTTTAAATAACAAAGAAATTTCTGTATATTCAAGTTAGATATGCAGTAATCGTCAATATACCAATGTTCGTTTTACTGTTGATGATTAGGGTATATCTTATTCTCGTGGCGTATTTTATTTTGCAGCACGTTTCTGCTTCTCTGAGTTCACGCATACCACCGCTCACTCCGTCGGTTAATATCAAGTTTTTGCGGCCTATTGTAACTTTATGGTTATCCTAAAGATTACTTATATCTTTATGGCTTGTGTATGGCTTTATGAGTAGCCTTTGACTTTAGGGCTTCTAATTTTCTAACTTTATGGTCAGCCATAAAGCTAACTTCTATCTTTATGGCTAGTGTATGGCTTTATCGCTAGCCTTACTCTTTATGGCTTCTAATTTTCCAACTTTATGGATAGCCATAAAGATAGCCAAAAAATGTTAAAATGTTACCCTTAGTACCTTCTTGAAATTTTGCCCTGAAAAAGCTGGTGATACCTCACTTCAAGGTTCCATAAGGAACATAAGCTGCCGACAAGTGAAAATTTATATACACCTGAGGAGTTTAACACTTTAAAAGAGTTTTCACTCCTGACAATGCCATATTATCCGATAGAACTAGATGCTAGGAATTCTAGTGGTACCGAAACCTTTATCTAACAACCTTAACTGAAGTTGGCATCCTTTCCTTAATGCTTGGTGTTAATGTTAAAAAAATTGAGTGACCCTGACGATATTCCTTATTATTTTCTCAGAAGATATGCGATATGGGTAAACAAATACCTGATGCTTCTATAGGATATATGAAAGGAAAATTGTGACCATGCCACTTTACTTTAAAATAACCAAAATAAATCTTTACTGTGGCAGGTTCGGCAATCCTTCTAACTATCGCCCTTTCTCTATTACTTCTAGAGTTTGCAAGACTCTTGAGCTCATTATTTTCAAAAAAAATTATGGCTTATTAGATGACAACAACTTTATTTGTAGTATTCAACACGGATTCCACAAAGGCTGGGTAACTACATCGGAATTAATTGAAATAACACATGGCCTGCCTTAACTGTCTACAATCGTGAGCAAACGGAAATTTTGTTTCTTGTTTTATCCGAATCATTGGACTCAGTATCACGCTCGGAGAATATAACACAATGGATTAACGTTCGTCTCAATAATCGACTTCAGTTCATTGAATAAGAAGGGCAGCTTATTTCAATGTATACCGGAAGTTCACGGAAACGCTCTAAAGATCAATTTTTTCCTAATAAATCCCTAGTGCAAGTTCCCGAATTGTGCTAATAATGGCAGATGAAGCACAACTTAGATAAACATCCTTCTGTATTACCCAGAAAAACATCTTCTCATATTTACCTATAGAATTGAGCAACAGAAACTAACAAGAGTTAATGAATATAAGCATTTACGAGTTCTTATTTCATCAGACTTAAAACATTATATACATGGTTCATTTATAACATCTCAGGCACTCACTTTGGTTTATTCGATAAAGCGTTCCCTAACATCCGCGTCACCTGACATAAACTTTCATCAATTTTATTTGACTTGTTCGCTTAGTATTCGAATATAGCATCATTTGTTGGTTTCCGTCGACTAAGCATGCACTTCATTATTCAAGTAAAAAGCATTTAGCTCAAAGCCCTTAGAGTCAGTTATAGGAAGTACCACCGTAGCGATACCCCAATAGAACATTTATGTAGAGAGGGTCTTCCAGCAATGCAAAATTGGGCCAAATTTTTCAGGCAAATTTAGTTTTTTACTTTGAATTTTCTAACACGGAAAAATTCTGAATAAAGCATACTATACATATTGGTGAGCACAGATGCTATAGTTACGCGTTCAATTTTTTTTTCTTTCCTCAAGCTATCCGAGATTAGCATAGGTTGCCAACCAGTAAATATTTAGATGCTTTTTAAAAGGCTTGGCAAATATTGAATGCGAAAAGTGCACTGCTTTGCAAAAGTTTGTTGCTATTTTGTTTTTCTGCGCGTGATATACCCATTTGCTTTACACCGACTTTTTTTTTTTTACTACGTATTTTGCAAACAAGGTTCTGTTATTGCCGCCTTCTCAGTAACCTGACTGTACACATATGTATTTTTTCTCTCTATGCATTTTGACCCTTTTCTGGAAAAACCTCCAGTGAGGGCTAGAGCATATGTAAATAAAAGAATATAAGACAATCGTTACAAAGGAGTGGAACTGATATCGAAATTAAGCCTGAATCCATTGAGGAGACTACAGGAATTTCATGACTATAAAATATTGTTATTTTATTTCTAACCTTTTAGGGTGCACATTACGGCATAATATATTAAATTGACAATATCAGTGCTCTTAAAACGACAACTGTCCATCTAACAGCGTCTAACATTTATACGCTGTATGTTTCTGTGAATTTCAACACATACCGACGGCAAAGTTTGAGAGAAACTTCAGAAATTCAAACTCGGGCGCGAGAAGGTACTGTTAAGTTAGAACTACGGGTATGCGAATACTGAAATTTTTGAATGTGATCGAAAAGGAATATTAGAAAAAAATTCTTTCGAATACTGAACATAATATCAAATATCTGATCAGTGAAAAAATGAAAATAAAATATAGCAAACACCGTTATTCTTGTTTATTCCAGAACTCTTCTCATATTTATAAGCCAAAGTATACCAGAATTGCACGAATGTGAGAAAATGCCGCTGAAAAATCTGCGATAGATTTTACCTAGGGTTCTGTGCGCCAGTTTATTTTGTACTGTAAACTCCTGCATGAAAAATAACGGAGCTGTTGCTGCTCAGTACGATAAATTATTGTTAATTCGGCCTTCAGTTAACCAAAGCAATTGAAATACCGACTATGCCTTTATAATCCTAAAACAGTTTCTTCCACAGTAATTTTATCCGAGTAACGTTAGGAGGATGCTTCACGCCACAAATAAATTAGCAGTGTATTCGGAAAATTTTTAACATTTGGAATATCTAATTATCAGTTTCTGTAATGGAAATACCAGTCTAAAAAAGAAACGCATTAGATTCTTTTCCTCATGTCGACAAATCCGTTGTTAAAACTATTCCGCCTGCTCTCTAATTAGCACATGGCCTCTGATGTTTTCTAGAAATCATTGTAGAGTATTTCTCTTAGGCCAGTTACACCAACAGAACAAAACAAGATACCCATGGTCAAACTGCACCAAACCCCAGATTCTAATAGTCGGCTGTACCAATATATAAGCTTCTCGGACCACGAAAACATTCGGCCTTCGCCGCAGCCTCGAACCAGGTTGTTTATTTGCAATTTTCGCGATGTGCAATATTATCGAAATATTTTCATCAGTTCCGTCCAAGCGAAACCGTTATCGATTGTAACCTTACGGTGTACAACGTGATTTCAAACTTCAATCTAGTTTGTGGCAGCTACTGGTCCTAAACACGATTTTGGCTCTTGCTGCGTAAAGCCTTATTACGAAAGGCTGGACTCGAATCAAAATCGAAATAATGCATGGCTTCTCGACAAATAGGCAAAACAGGCTGCACATTTATTGATAGGAGCTGAAACCAAACAAGTTTTAATGTGTGAAATTATGGGGTAATAGTACCTTTTACATTGTTTTTAAGTATTAAGTTATTTTGACGTTAAGAATTTGAATTACCTCCATTATTTTTTTTTTCGAATATTTCCGCATAGAAGCTATAATAAGCTCTCAATACAATGATAATAATTTTGAACGACATGTATATCTTTTTGAGAATTATTTATGCAATTTGTTGGTTTCTTTATTTCGAGTTAATTATCCTTCACGGATACATTGGTATCTGATGCATTTTCTCCTGCTCGCGCTTTTAAATGTTAGATTGCCTTCTGTGAGGTAATTCCAGCCATTGGCGATGGCTTCCCAGAAATGCCAGCAGCTTCGAGTGATTCAGTTAGATCTTTTAGTTTACTGCAGACACGTCAGTCTTCATATTTCCGAAGTGTTTATTGTGCACTCATCCGTTTCGGGCATTTTCTTAGAAAACGTTGACAATAATATCTGTTTATGGATTCCTCCACGTAACTCGAATAAAGTTGTGTGTTCAATAAAACTTATGAGGGCCACTAGCCCAGGCAACAATAGGATAAAGCTGCTGTGCATATTTGAAATACTAAGCGAATGCAATGCCGTAATAATGTTTTGCACAAAAACCTACTTACGTGAGCAAGACAGCGGGCGTGTTCATGATAGTCCGAGCTCCAAGATGCGCTGAAATCAAAACACTTTTCAATTCAGAGCGTTTGAGGGTATTGAAACAGCATTTCAGTTTCTACTCTAACGCACCAAGTAAAGAAAAATTCTACGGATTGCATCAATTTTGTGTTACTTAAAATTGGTGTGGAATTATACATATAAAAGGAAAATACGAATATTCTCGGTTGCAAATGTAACCTTTACACGGCTTTCTCAGAAACAAAACACGATTCCTCTTTCACTAAATAAAAACCAACGACAGAATTCCTTCACGCCTCTACATAGTCCGCCTACTCTGGGACGGAAGATTGTGCTTCTTCAGTGTTTGTATATGTATTCTGTTCGAGTATGGCTGACAGACGTATTGTACTTTTGCAAAAGTAAAAACATGTCCAGCATCACAGAGTAATTATATCTTCACTCGTTGCTCTATCTCGAGTCAGTTGGTGAGATGTTTCGCCTTTTTCGTTTCACATAATAGTATTGACTGATAATGTGCACCACCGGTCTCCAAGTCTGTGATCAAGTTTCTTGAAAGAAGGACTGCTCCCCCATCTTAAGTTCCGTGCTTTGTTAGTATTTGCTGCAGCACTTTCTTCAGAGAGCCGCAGTTTCCCCTTGAAAGTGAGCGTCTGTTCTGCAGCGTCTGTTTGAGCTGTTCCTAACCATGTATTCATAATTTACAAAAACACATGGATATAAAGGTCTTGCGGCCATTTCGCGGTAATTTCATTGTCGTAAAAAGGCGTTCCCCGCCAGATAATGTTTCGTTTCTATCCACAAAGTTTTATATTTTGAATACGAGCTTCAGGATCAGAATACGGAAAAGAAAAAAATTACAAGGGTTCAACGCTGCTAAACCAAATATTGACCGAAAGCATTAGCTGCGGGTGACCGAGCGTTCTTCTTCTTCTCCTTTTCTTCTTCCTCAACCCACATATAATGCCCCGCTTTAACCAGCCCGTATGAACGTGCCTTAGTGGCCTATAAGGGCAACGTGAATGCCAGGGTCTAGCAGGCTGATTCTGACATAACAGTCCCATGTGAAACGAGAAACACAATTTAGCAGATCCTGCCAGCCCACAATAAAGCCCCGCTTTAGCCAAGCCTTATTGATCGTATGACGTATGACGTGAGCACCAGCTGCGCCTCTAGCGCGCCACGCCGACCGCTTTGCGTCAAGAGGGGTGTGCAGTCGTGCACTGCGCCGTGGCTGCTACTGCGCTACGCCGACCGCTTGAGTTCGTACCAGCTCGTACCCTATTGTCAAGTGGGGTGTTACGTCACAACGTCACGTGGGTGCGGCCGCGCGACGCTGTAGGTTCGAAACCTAGAGTAGTAGAGCTTCGTGAATAAAAGAGAAAACCAATACAGCCTCGAATCGAATTCACAACGCAGTTGAGAAATGGGCCGCAAAAGTTGGAATCAGAAACTAAAATATATTAACAGAGGTGTCAGCTTCTTGCGCTGCATAGATGGTCGCTCCTGCCTTAATGTGACTTGAAATCTGTAATTTAAACTCTCTACCGTTGTTTAGAGCTCTATGGATTGACATGTTTATAAATCTGCTGGTAAGGAACACACCTGAATATGTTTATTGAGAATAATAACGAGAAAGCCCAAGTAGCAACCGAAATTCTCGATTTGCACAGTTTTACCCAATGCACTCAACATTATTCGATTCAGCATACATTATTATTGCGGAGCATGTTGTCAGTGCTTAGGTACAATGACATCACTCTCTATAAAAGAGAGAAGGGTGTAGAATTGCAACGTTGGGGACGAAAAAGTTTAAAACTATGGGACACTAAAGATCATTTGGAGTGTACTTTTTCTGAAACAATATTTAGGATTTAAAAAAAAAAAACAATCGTATGTAATATTGATGTTTAGCACCGCAGGTGTAAGTCTTAGTCATGTATATGAACGACCTAGGAGGCTAAAAATAAGAAATTGTGTTTTTTTTTTCGGAAACGTATTTTGAGTGCAACGTGAATCTTTCCCACTTTTTCCTGTCCCACTCCGAAGCAGCGCATTCCGAGGAGCAGAATACCGGAAAAACGAACTATGTCATGATTTCATACCTCGAATCTAGAGACATGCACCTACAGCATGCATGGCAGAAAGCAATATAATATAGGACCACCTACGGAATGCTCTCAGACACTACTGGATTGTCGGCATTTTTTACAAGGAACGTTATGATTCCGGGAGGTTACTCTTACTGGAATAAATACACAAAGTACCTGGACTATAATACAAAGGCCGAAATTAAGGTAATATGAAATATAAACTGAGTAAAATTAATTAAAAATGTAAGTATATTATCGTTGTAAATTTGAAGAAAACAGAATGGCTGAGCCAGCAAGCGAAGGCAAAATCATATTAAATAATTTAAAATGGCGTGAAACCTAAGAGCCTCTTTGAGGGTTTGACATGGCAATGAATATGAATTACGTCTGAAGGCTCACCGTTGCGGATCCTAGATCGCATTAATTGTCCTTGCTTATTAATTGATTTCTGAACTTATGGTTCTATTTTATCCTAGGCTCTGGTCAGCAAACAATCGCAAGTCTATGTGTTTATGTGAATGATCATTTGCTATAAAAACAAAGCCCCGCTTAACCTAAGCCGTACATATCTTGCACGCTCTGAGTAGAGGTACAGCTTCAGAATCGAGATCCAATGACCGCTGTGGGTTCTGTTCTCATATAACCCTCCATTTGAAAGTAGAAGCTCAAATTTACACCTCCTGCTAGCTCGGCCACATTAACAGAATGCGTGATCACAGAAGACGACAAACTGAAGTAAGTTCGCTCATTCAACCTTGTGCGTGTTGCCTGCCAAGACAATACAGGGAAATGTTCGGTTATAACGCCTACGCCATCGCCTATGCCTGAGTCCCTTGCGAACGAGCCCTTTCACGATGTCGTTTGAAGGGCAGATATACTAATGTGACAAAGAACAACTCTGGTAGCTGTTGTGAGAAATTATCAGAAGGCCAAGAAGCTGCTGGTCAATCTCATAGGAAGAGTAGGCTCGACAAGACAAATCAGATCGTTTTTAGTGAAAAAAAAAACGCATCGCCGCTTTTTCAATCTGTTTACTCACGCAACAGTCATCATGAGGCCAAAAACCAGAAGCATCTGCAAGGTGCCCATGATTTCTCCAAATGTATGCCTTTCTACTCGACTCAGACGTCGACTGATTGCAGTGCCTGGTCTCGAGAGTCAGGCGCATATATAGCAAATCCGAATGTCTCAAACAAACAGAATATTTGTTAAAAATGCGGCGCGCCAGCGAACTAATCATTCACGTTTCCTTCAGGCTTAACCTTATTGAAGATCTTAGCTGTCCTCTAAGTACGTTCAGTATTGATTTCAATGCATTTTTAGACAGCGTGCCTTTCAAGCTCGTTACGTTTTTAGTTACGATGTAGGTAGAATTTCTTAGGCGTCAAGCTCTGTCAAACACAATGGAAGAACGGAGTAATATCGGTCATGCGAGCACAAGTTATATATTTGCATTTTATTATCCATTGTTGCATAAAAAAAGCCATATCGTTTATCACGACACATTTTAGGGGTTTTGTTACAAGTACATGTTGTGGTAATATTGAAATCCTGGGAGCCTTGTTCAGCAATATCTGTTTATAATGCCTAATGCTTTCCAGAGATATTATTGAGTCACCACTGTCCACTTTACATTTTCCGTCTGGACGATAAATACCAATGCAATATGTGCGAAGCATATTAAAAATTGTTGGCACTTTTCTGCTTCAGACTGATCTCTCACGAATACAGCGCAAATTGTAGTCCATGACCTTCCACTTCACTGAAGTCTTGGCCTTGTTTTTCGCACTTCTCTCGTTAGAAACGTTTTACGAAACATGCATACTTTTAAGAAAAGACGCAAACCTATTGGCATTGGTTTACACTTTCGAGTATTTTACTCTGCAAGGGAGGAGGAGGAGGAGGAGGAGGAGGAGAAAAGAAAGAAAGTGAACCTGTAAAAGAAACCGGTATGCTATACTTCACTGGGGGAATGGGATGAGAGGATATAAAAGGGATGGGTGAAATCAGTATATTCACGTCATCGCCATATCACATCATATCTCTTCCCAGTTACATCACGTCACATCAATGCAAAATCACAGCCTATCGAGTAGGCCAGCGGTTTTCATGAAGCGGAGCACTGCCTGGGAGGAATTAAACCTGACGATCGCCGAGACCAGTGACCTAAAATCTTGATTTTAGTCAGTGGGTGTCTATCTATACGCTTCTGCGCGCGGAGGGACACTGTCTTTCCATGCTGTATATGGGGTACTGGCAAAGAATGTGGGCTATAGTCTAGTCGCTCCCGCAGGTTGCACATGAAGGGCTATTTGCGGTACCTATCCCAAACGAATAAGAGTTCACAAATGCTACACATGCCTACAGGCGGCACAGCAAAGTTCTTTCCCGTCGGGGTAGGCTGGGTGGAAGCCGGAGCGTCAGGTCAGGGGAAAGAAGTTTTAAATGGGAGTTCGCAAACTGGCTAGAATTCCACGAGGCGAGCGTGCTCCCTCGCGGATGAACGTCGGAGCCGGCCCGGTGCGTCGCCCTGGAAAAGGGGATCAACACACAGTAGCCGTCTTGGTGGGCAGTTCGCGCGAGGTGCAAAGCCCGCAAGAGGCACGCATTGGGCTGCCTCATGGGCCCAGAGCGGGTTTCCACATCATAGGCCACATTGTGGTACTTGGGATTTTAAAGAACTACTTCCTACACCTTTCTGTGTAGCAGGGCACTCTTTGCACTCGAGCAAAGTTATTAGGTTTCTTCAATGTTAGACTCCCCTTTTGTGTTTACCGCCGTACATAGCTACACAATTTGTCTGGAAGCATATGCTCCACCAATGGGCAGAAAATGAGTCGCTGCTGGCCTTGTAGACAAATCATCAGTATTTCCTAAGAATGAAATCGATCGCGCTGACATGGTGCAGTGCTGATTAATGAGAGTGTTTTCTAACCTGGCGCATCCATAATAAATGGCTGAAATGGTTGCAGCTGGCAACTTAGGTCCCCTTCATGGATCACTGCCTTGTCGTGGCGGAGGGGCTTGCGAAACTCGATGAAGTCGTGAGCTCTGCTGTGTAGGGCCACCCAAGATAGACAGGTCACGGCAGAGAGTTCTGACAAAATGTTGTTCACTGGAGAAGGTAATGGCAACCATCTCCAGTATGTCCTGCCAAGAAAACCCTATGGCCAGTCACAATACCATTAATGATATGGCGCCGGAAGATGAGCCCCCCAGGTTGGAAGGCGTCCCACATGTTACTGGGGATGAACAAATGGCGATTCCTAGTAGCTCCAGGACGAATGAAGCGGCTAGGCTAAAGCCAAAAGGACGCTCAGTTGTGGATGTGTCGGGAAGCGACCGGAAAGTCCGATGTTGCAAGGAGATGTATCACATAGCAACATGGAATGTAAGATCTATGACGCAAGGTAAACTGGATATCGTCAAGCGAGAAATGGACAGATTGAACATTGATATCTTTGGTATCAGAGAGCTCAAGTGGACAGGAATGGGAGAATTTAACTCCGGCGACCATTATGTCTTTTATTGTGGGCACGAATCCAAGAGAAGGAATGGGGTCGCTTTAATAGTAAACAGAAGAATGGGCAAAGCAGTGCTAAGGTACAACCCCAAAAACGACCGAATGATTTCACTTCGGATCCAAGGTCACCCTTTCAACATAACAGTTATCCAAGTCTATGCACCGACCACTACTGCTGAAGAAGCTGACGTTGAGAGACTTTATGCGGACCTACAATGCCTTTTAGACCGCACCCCATCATCAGACGTCGTTTTTCTCATAGGAGACTGGAATGCTAAGGTAGGGAGTGAAGAAATATCCGGAATTACAGGCAAGTTCGGTCTTGGTGAGCCAAATGAAGCTGGGCAGAGGCTAGTAGAGTTTTGTCAAGAAAACAACCTGACCATAGCTAATAATCATTTTCAACAGCACAAGAGGCGCCTGTATACATGGACTTCACCGGACGGTCTGTACAGGAAACAGATCGATTATATTATTTGCCGGCAGAGATGGAGAAGCGCTATACAAGCAGTAAAAACAAGGCCTGGGGCCGATTGTGGCACCGATCATCAGCTTCTTGTTGCCAAGATTAAGCTTCGATTGAGGAAAACGCAGAAAACTAGAAGGCCTTTCAGGTATAATCTGGATCAAGTTCCATTAGAATATGCTGTGGAAGTGAGGAATCGATTTTAAGAATTAGATCTAGACGACAAAGAGCCCGAAGAGATGTGGACTGATGTTCGCGATATAATACAAGAAGTTGCTACTAAGGTAGTTTCAAAGCAAAAGAAGTGCAAGAAAGCAATCTGGTTATCTGAAGAGGCTTTGCAAATAGCTGAGGAAAGGAGGATGGCAAAAGTGTTGGGTGAAAGAGAAAGATACAAGGTTCTCAATGCGGATTTTCAGAAAATAGCAAGGAGAGATAAGAATGCCTTCCTGAACATACAATGCCAAGCAGTTGAGGACAACAGCCAATTAAGGAACACAAGAGCTCTGTATAACACAATCAAAGATATCAAAGGAAGCTTCTGTGCTAAGCTGGGCGTGATAAAGGACAAACAAGGCAAGGACCTCACTGAAGCCGCAGAGATAAAGAAGAGGTGGCAGGAATACACAGAAGAAGTCTACAAGAAGGACCCGAATGTGAAAACCCAACATAAGACGGTTGTGATCACTGATCTCGAGCCGGGCATCCTGAAGAGTGAAGTTGAAAGGGCCTTAGCCAGCATTGCTAAGAACAAAGCTAGCGGAATTGATGGCATTCCAGCTGAGTTGCTTCAAAACCTCAACCATGACGCTGTTAACATTTTGCATACATTATGTCAGAAGATTTGGACAACCCTGCAGTGGCCACAGGATTGGAGGAGGTCAGTTTACATCCCCATTCCAAAGAAAGGCAGTGCCAAAGAGTGTTCCAACTACCGCACGATCGCGCTCATTTCGCATGCTAGCAAGGTGATGTTGAAAATCCTCCAAGGTATGCTGCAGCAGTATGTGGATCGGGAGCTTCCGGACGTGCAAGCTGGGTTTCGCAAAGGCAGAGGAACTAGAGACCAAGTTGCCAACCTTCGCTGGATCATGGAAAAAGCGAGAGTTCCAGAAGCCCATCTACTTCTGCTTTATTGATTATGCGAAAGCGTTTGACTGCGTAGATCACAGCAGATTGTGGCAAGCTCTCCAAGAGATGGGAGTTCCAATTCACCTCATCTGTCTCCTCAGGAACCTGTATGAAGGGCAAGAGGCCACAGTCAGAACTGGGCATGGTCTTACTGATTGGTTTCCGATTGAGAAAGGAGTGAGGCAAGGCTGCATACTGTCGCCCTGCCTATTTAACCTATATGCAGAGTGCATCATGAGAAAAGCCGGTCTTAACGAGTCTTCAGCTGGAGTGAAGATTGCTGGAAAATGTATCAACAACCTTAGATATGCGGATGATACCACTTTAATGGCAGAAAGTGAAGCGGAAGTCAAGAGAGTTCTGATGCGCGTACAAGAAGAGAGTGAGAAGTTTGGGCTTAAACTAAACATTAAAAAGACAAAGATCATGGCGTCTTGCCCTATCAAGTCCTGGAGCATCAAGGGACAAGACGTGGAAGCTGTGACAGATTTTCTTTTCTTGGGCTCCAAGATTACCTCGGAAGGAGACTGCAGCCATGAAATTAGGAGACGCCTGCTTCTGGGAAAGAGAGCAATGGTTAGCCTTGACCGCCTAGTAAAGAGCAGAGACATTAGTCTGCCAATCAAGATCCGTATAACTCGTTCTATGGTCTTTCCAGTTGTTATGTATGGATGCGAGAGTTGGACTGTGAAAAAGGCTGACCGCCGAAGAATTGACGCGTTTGTATTGTGGTGCTGGCGAAAACTCTTGAGAGTTCATTGGACTTCCAGAAGATCAAATCAGTCAATATTGTCGACCATAAACCCTGACTGCTCATTGGAGGGTCGAATTCTAAAGTTAAAGCTCAGCTACTTTGGTCATCTGATGAGAAGAGAGGAGTCGCTGGAGAAAGATTTGATGTTGGGAAAGGTTGAGGGTCGCCGGAGAAGGGGTAGGCAGCGAACGCGATGGTTAGATGGCATCCTCGAGGCACTGCAGATGAAGTTATGTGATGTTAGGAAGATAGTGAGAGACCGGAAAGCGTGGCGTGACATGGTCAATAGGGTCACGAAGAGTCGGACACGACTGAACGACTGAACTGAACTGCCAACTTAGGTTGCCCCTTTTTTGTGCGAGGATGATATAGGAATCGACAGCGCTGGCCTCTTGCTTCCAGTGTCTGATGCGCTACTCGAACTTCGAGTGGGCGCACACTTGCTGCTTAGGGGTGAGGGGCGAAAAGCACAATTTGCCTGAAAACTAATTTTTAAATTTTTGTGGTTTTGGTGTATATAGTAAAGAAATTTCACACCATGGCTGATTGCAGTCTACACAGTAAAAAATGATTTCTTTTTTTTTGCAACATTTACTACGATAACGTCGAAGGCCCGGTCATCCTGAATATTAGGCGTCGCCATTCTCGTCGTTGCGAGAGAGCAGGCCTGACTGCAGGGGGGGGGGGGTGTAGTGTAAACAAGGCCGTGTATTGACTAGATATCAGGTTACGTGACATCACTGGTCCACTTCACATTGCCCCCTCCACAGGCACCGTCATTTCGGGATTCCTCTTTCAGCTAAGAGGTGGAGCTCGGAACTCCTCCATCCTTTATTTCGAATGTAGTGTTAGGCGCGCCGGTTCTAGGGCAGCTAGGCATGCTTATACGGAAGTTTATATCTCTGTGGCGAGATCGTTTACGCAATGCGGTTACTTAAAGATACATGCTAATACACGTGTTGTGAAGTAATGGAGGCATATTTTGAAAGATTGCAGAGTAATCTAACAATTAATTGCATTGATGCGATTGTTTATCCGGTGTGTAAAGCGTCAAAAGAGGCATTGAATCCTTACTGCAAACCCTTAAACGCAGTGCTTGCATTTTACTCAAGTTTGGCTACGTCTTATCCCCACCCCACTATGCAAAAGCGAAAACATATTCAATTTTTTATTTGAATATGATTATTTCAGCGTTCTGAAATAAATAACAGAAACATTTACGTAATTCTTTCAAAGTTATCACGAGGCAGAATTATGGGCTTCAGCCTACAGCTCTGCTTGCATTGTGGCCTTGTGTACATGGCCATTTCTACCCGCCTAAATACGCAACCCATAATTGCGCCAGGGTTATCTGAATAAATATAGTTATGGTGTTGCCGTAATCTGCCTCAATTTGCGCAGGACCTCCCAACGAAGACACACAGTCAACGTGTGGCTAAAGAGTACCGTATCAGACTCCTTACGGAAGGGTCCCTATGCCGTCCCTCTTATCTCATCGTCTCACATAAAATGAGGAATTGTAACTGATAGTTGAAGGCATCTCGGCCATGTCTTGTGGTCACCAGGCGTGGCAGACCCCACCCACCAATCAGCACTCGGCAATATCTCCTGTAGCCTGCGAGCGGCGTGATTAGGATTTTTGACCTAGAACGCCGACAGCACATTTTTGGTTACAGGGCCTCAAACTCTACGCTGCTTAGTAGTTACCTAAAATGTCGCATCTAAAATTGGTAAAACTCGAGGTGGAACACAGACATAAACACTAACAATTCATTTTATACAGATAAAAGAGCGGCTGGGAGGCTGACAAGCGAACAATAAAAAAGAATTTTATTTATCATAACATTCGCGATGACCTTCCCTTTAATGTCAGTTTCCTAATAGATAAGTAGGAGAGGCCTAAACACCGCCTGTTACCGCATACTTCTCTGATAGTTGATTTAAAACTTAAAAAAAGCATGGTTGGTAGCTATAATTCGCGAATAAAGATACATACACAAAACTGCAAATTATATGGGTTTGAGCATGGTGGCTGCTACCAAATCTAATTTAGTTCCACGTTTGGTTTGCGAGCTAGAATACTGTTCTGAACTATGACGTTAAATCCGCCTGAGAGCCTGCTTGCCTGCTCAAAACAAAACAATAGATTCTCAATATACTGCGAAATATGTGAACCACGCTTTCTGCACATTTTGTGTTCAAAAATGCGTTAAAATATTTCAGAAATGAAATAATCACAATTTCGTGAATGTTCGGGATACATGTTTAACATTTGCAGATCATTCCGCATTGATTCCAAACTTCGTGTTTATTTACAGTGCCTGAGAAAAATACATTTTTTTTTCAGCGTGCTATAATGAAATAAAATGTACTTTTTAATGTGAAATTTATATTGCGTGCTGGATTACTTAAAAACAATTTTAAAATTTTCTGAAAATGCTGCTCCGTTAATTACGCTTCCAACATACTTCGGATATGCGAAAAATGCATGTGTGGTTTAGCACACTGGCGATGAAACAAGTGTACATTTCTATTTATAAAGTCATTTGCTGAAGTACACCTCGGGCCTTGCTCGCTTATCAGAAGATATTTTTTCAACTAGTCGACAATGTTAAACGTGGAAGAATTTTCCGATCATGTTTCGAGTGGGCTAAATATAATTATTGGAATGCTGGCAACAAAAAATGTACCTTTCTAAATTGAAATTATTTGATCAAACGTATATTTGAAAGCAAACTAAATGGTATTCATGAAAGATATTTGCAGCACAGTTCGAGCTGTCATACAAGCTTAGTGATTAAGATTAAAACCAGATTCCTGCGAAAACGAAAAATTCCCATTTGCTCATTTTGTTTTTGTTTTTATCATCACGAGTGACATGCAGTCACGCTCCACCATGCGACTATTTTACTAGCCAATTTATAAACATATTCCAAACCACTTCACGTATAATTAGTTACTCGCAAAGGTCACCACAACATTTAATGGAATCTGGCACTCATAAGCTGTAGAATGAGCGCTTTGGACATATCGCCGTGGTTAGCTATTTTAGTTGCATTTGTAATTTTTTCTTTAATTCTATTTTTAAAATTGTTGTTCCGGTCGAGGCAACGCAAAATTTGCCTTGGTACGCCGTTATGAAATCTGCACAGTTTAGCAATTATTTGTGTGCAATTATTTTCGACCGCGTCGTGCGCTGCTGAATGTACATTGTTTATTTTAATTATCTTGCACGACCTTGCAGTGTTTCTTGCAAAGATCTTGGTGTACATTGATGAGGGCATCATTAATGTTCAGAAGCACGAAACTGTTCTGCGGGCTAAAAATGAGGGCTAAGAGCGATGTATCAGAGATCCTTATGCGTGAGTTACGTAGCGCTAAATTTCCTTAGACCCTCTGACTTTCAACTGTTGTTCAGTGGGAAATCAATGTTCGTCTAGAGAAATATGACGTCTGAAAAAGGCTTTCTTTGCTCTCGGTATATTTTTTGCACCAAAAGTATTGTCCCTACGAGAGAAGACAGCTTAAAGGAGGCGGTTTTTAAATTGCTAAAATTCGTCATATGGAGAGAAGGGGCTTTATTAATCATGTGTGTCAATTTCTTTCTGAATTTTGTTATGAAAAATTGAAATCTCTTGTTAAGAATTAGTTGTGGTTTAACTCTGGTTAACCCTAGTTTATTCGCGATAGCAACGGCGCAAGCTTCTTTGGCCTGCTACATAATCCCCTATCACGCTCTTTCAGTGTAAGGGGCTACATTATTGCGGACACTTATGCTTTTCGAGTGGCGCAAATGTGCTGAGTTTGCTTTCGCTGTCGACGTACTCGCCAGCTTATTTCGTAGCTCCGCTCTAGTTCTTTTTTAAACCGCTTGTTGCTTGAACGTGTACGGTTAGTACCCAGGGTGTTTTAAATTCTTCAAATAAACAATAACATATTAAATCGATGTGTCACGTCACATGAAACAACGTAAAAGTATCTATACCGCTGGCCTGGCATACACCGAATGGCATCATGTACGGCCCAGCTAATTACCGACAACAGTGGCGTTTGCTTGCAGGGTGTACCCACTGGAGCTCGTTTTCTTTCAAAAACTGCCGTTTGCGTCTGTGTCTTCCATTTTGAAGCGCGGTAGTCTTGTTCAGCGGATAAAAAACTATAAAATGTCGCACAGATCATTTTTTTGCGAAAAACGTTTTGAGCTTCCTTTCAAACGATGGCTTAATCGAGAAGGGACTAAGAACATTGTGCTAGAGAAATGGGCAAATTTGTGTAAGGAAAATGAACAAACATGACTAAGCTGTTGGTGAAACCGCTTCATTGTTTTGAAACCATTTGATTCTTTTCTGCCATTACTGCACACATCCGTTGTTGTCTACGTTAGAACAACAGCTCTGCCTATCTCAATCCCTGAGCATTGCTTTAGAAACCACAGGAAATCGATGAGGTTGGTTCCTATTTCTCGAATGCGTCAAGCAACTGTAAACTCTGAATGAATAATTTCCCCAGAGTAGTAGTTTTCTGCTGAATCTGTGCGGCCTATATGTATGATGAGTAAAGTGGAGGAATATGCATCGATATGCCAAAGAAGTACGCCGGCATACACACACTTTTCAGATAGACCACGATAGCTGCAGTTGATCATGGCAATGACCCCAAAAGCGCATCCAGCATCAATGGCGCCTTTTTTGACTGAGCGCCGGTGACTCAGGTGCTGACAACTGGCAGCATCAGTGACGCAGGTGCTCGCAACAATTGTGATGAATAAGGCGTTAAATTAGCTAGTGAACGAACAATAAAAACTATGCAAAGGCCTGTGGAAATCCTAAGGCTGTTTCACTGACACTGCGCAGAGTAACACTGCGTAGAGCAATATTGGTCATGCGAGCACAAGTTATAAACTGCGCACTCTATTATCCATTGTTGCATTAAAAAGCCAAATCATTTATCAGGATACATTTTAGGGCTTTTGTAACACAGACGTCTCGTTGTAATACTGAAATCCTGGCAGCCTTGTTCAGCAAACGCTGTTTATAATGCGCAATGCTTTACAGAGAAATTATTGAGGGACTGCTGTGCACTTTGCATTTTCCATCTGGGCGAGAAAGACCTATGCATTATGTGCGAAAAATTGTTGAAAAGGCGTGCACTTTCCTGCTTCAGACTGATCTCTCACGAATATAGCGCAAATGATAGTCCATGACCTTCGACTGCACTGAAATTGTAGCCTTGTTTTTCGCACTTCTCTCGTTAGAAAATTTTCTCGAAACATGCATACTTTTAAAAAGAGACACAAACCTATTAGCATTGGTTTACACTTCCGAGTATTTCGCTCTGCACGAGGAGGAGGACGAAAGAAAGCAACTTAACCGGTAAACGAAACCAGTATTCTATTCTTCACTGGCGGAAGGGGATGCGTGGATATAAAAGGGATGGGTGAAATCAGCATAGTCACATCATGGCCATATCACACCTACTGAAAAAACTATATGCGCTGTACAAGAAAGTGTGAGAGTGAATGAGAATGTATAACAATATGTGAGTTCTTGGGAGGTTAAACGTGGATTTATGAGAGCACGTAGTGCCATTATGCAGGAACGCATGAGATTGTACAAGTTTTTGTGAGTTTGAATGAGGCCATGAGCGAGCTCACAGAAGCACGCACAGCCACTGTGCAAGATTGAATGAGAATGAGCTGGTCACATATTTGTGCGAGCTTGTAGAAGCACATGGAGCCAGTGCATGAACAGATGCTCTAGGAGAGCATGCAGACTACGTGGCCGTGTACATGCTTGCATGCTAAAAAATTAGTCGTTGAGACTGTGTAGGTCCTTCCAATATGAAAGAGGTCGAAGTTAGAGCTTTCATCTAATGATCACTTCATGATTATTTGCGACAGGTACACGTTTTCATATTTCATATTTTGGTCTTGGCTTCCAGCACATTTTCAACATTAGTAAAAATGTGCTTGCTTCCTTTCATTATGCAGAAATCTTTATGACAACATGCACGCTGAACAACTACTCGACATATCGAACTCACTGTAAAACAACGTCAAAAGCGGGATACTTCAACTTGATCTAATAGCTTCATTTGCTTCTCTTTCAACCATTCGTTTCTGAAAGTTGGACGAAGCCATAGATGCACGACAAAGGCTGTGTGCACAACATTGATGTGTTCCCTGCAAGTAGATGACGGTCAAACGGGCGATCAAAATCTCCCTTACATTGTGTTCTGCATATGAATGGAGGCAACGCACTATAACTGCACACTATTACCACCATCAGGCATCACAAGTTTGTATGAAGAACTGGCTTGGAGTTTCATCTGTAGAAGGAAAAGTAAATGTGATAGCAGAAATGGGAAAGCCAACTCCAGTACTGAGCTTCACGAGCTCATATTCACTTGTAAAGACCACAGAAAGACGATTCTCAAACGACTGAACAGCTCTAACAGATGGGATGGGAGAGAAGATGACAATTCTGCTTCTTTATCTCCCTTACTGTCTTAGAGCACTGTTCACTCAATCGACTCATTATAACCAACCAGCTTGACTATCTTTTTCAGCACAAGGATAGGCTGAGCAAAACAGCTCCTACAGCCTTTTGAGGTTTGACTTGCATATCTACACCTATATACGCCATTTTTAAGTTTCCTGAGACTATAGCAAACATTTGCTGAACTGCACTAATTTGAATTGAAGCTTTCTGCTGCGTAATGACACTTCCAAATGTTGTCCGTCTCATTGTAAAATAAAAAGAAAAAAAGAAAGGATTGAATCGGTGATCTTAGACTAATGAAGACACACACAAATCTCAGTACTTTATGAGAGGTGATACCAGCAGTGTGTGTTGCATCTCGAAGCTATGCACACTATACACATATATGCTGGATCATCATATTGCAAGTAAATGTCTTTTAGATGCTATATTTTTCAGTGTCACTGTAGGCTGCGTCACGCGAGATGCATTCGGGAAAGCTGCAAGTGCAACTCCACGAATATATGTTGTGAAGTTTCCACCAGCAGTGCATAATCATTATGCTGCATGGAAAGAACAGCTTGGTTGCTTTAGCTTCTTTACTGCATGCTGTAGGCCACAGAGATAAGTTGAAATATTTGTATGGTCAGTTTCTTAATTGAAGTAAAGAGCGTGCAAACACCCCACGCTGCCTTCACTTGAAGCTTGACCGGTAAGCTGTTTTTGCATATCGCATATCTTTCCTGACTGAGAGTTCAGGCTTTCACCCAACTGTCCTTGCTTTTGCTACAGGCATTAAAAAAATTTCGTCACCATTCAATAGTTAAACACTGAAGTAGCGAGGCACATATCACACAAGAAATGATCGCTATCGGGTGACCAATTTGAGCTGACAGCCATAGATGTGGCGCCCATAAAGGAAAAGTGGGCGAGCCGAATTGGGCTCGCCCACTGTTCTTTATGAGCGAGCACAATTCAGCATCTCCTGTTTCCAAACAAATCACTTGATCTGTAAAACGCCGTATAGTCTTTCAATATTAACAAACACACAATTCCCACTGTAACGGTTTATGAACAGAAGTTTTCGCAAGGAACTTGGCAATGAGTTTCGGCCAAAGCTTTGATTCGCCGAACCACAGACTGCGGTCAATCTAACGTCCATGACAAGCAAAGCACGCAGTTAGTTTGTCCAGCATCGCGAGAAAAGAAGCGAAGCGAAACTCAAGATGGCCTTTCGCTTTCACTGCTACGTTTCTGAATGTACAAACTACAGGCGCGCATACACGACAAACATGCAGTGTTAGCGCGTAGACGCCCGACATTGTGCTTGCCGCTCTTCGGCGAGCAGCTAATTCATAAGGTCAGCGATTTCCGAAACCGAAACAAGTCGAAACTAGACGAGGCAGCCGAAGCGGATCGAAGTGCTAGCCGTAGCCGTTATGAGTTGGTGGCGTCGCGCCTCTTTCTCTTGTGTGCTGCTGGGGGCCTTGCTGCTGGCGACATCATTCTTTCGAGATATACGAGGCACAAAGCGCAACAAAATAGCTAATGCGATGTGCAGAAGCATGGCAAGGTTGTGTGCATACCTGTGCAAAAAGTGTGCTCGCGTGCCAGACATGTAGTGCGTTTCCTTTGTGAGATCTCACTGCAAACACTACGCTGACGACGGGACTATTGGAGAGCGGCCACCTCCCGGCATACATTTGACATCTCGGAGGTAGTTCTTTTCCATCTTCTCTGTACATTCTCCTAAAACTTTTGCGTAGAACTGATGATGCATGCCAACACAGTGCCAGTTCGTAAACATCAAGACGCGCATGTCATTATAACATACGGTAGTTTGCTTTTGACGAGGGAAGGGTGAATGCGTTTGCAGTGCCTTGGAAAAGAGACAGTTAGTGCCAGGGGCTGCCCGCTCAGAGTAGAATATGCCGTAGAAATCATCACTTGTAAGACCATTGCGGGGTGCACGATGCTGGCGTCTACTGCAATTCAGCCATCGGTAAGAATTTAGAATGGGCCAGTTACAAGTGCCTCGACCCCGGCCTTATGTTGCGCTGCAGTTGAAGATCCGGCGCTTGTGCAGCTGCAACTACTAGGATTGAATAAGCGGTAAAATCTACCTGCGTTACAACAGGGCTAGATCATTATTATATGTTCCATAAATATTGCGGATTATGAGATATGGAGCCGGCGAACATGCGACTGCAGTATGATTCAGCAGCAACCGTACTTAAACTCCATTGTCGAGTCTTGGGTAGTAGAAGGGAAAAAAAAACGTTTTGAGCTATTTCGAATTTTTTTCACTTGTATTAGGCTTGCCATTTCCTTTTTCATACTTTGGTGGTGACTGAAGTAATCCCCAAAAACTACTAAGCGCATATAAATGACAGATACCAAACTCACACCTACAGTCCAGAAATGTCAGTAAGGTGTAAAGGTAATTATGCATTCACCAGTACCAATAGTATTGATTTTCTTGTTTAATGATTTACAAAGGAAGCGAAAAAATTCTGACTTAGGGCTGAGATGCCCCATAGGCATGTTCTCTGATATGAAATGTGAATCAAAATGTGTGCAGTTTTTCCGTACTCAGCATACCACTGATTCATCACAGATGTGGGAATATGAAATTCATGCAGGTTTCAAAATGAAGAGTGCATGCAGAATTCTAAGCAAAACCAGCCTTTGCTTCTTAAAGTATCAATCGGTTGTGGTGTTTTGTTTAAATTTATGCATATTTTGCAGAAGCAACGGTAGATGTTGACATGGAATTAGTGTTGTGTCTGGATCTAGATTATGAATGGCTACCACATTTATGAATTGCTTGGTTGCCAAATGCATTTCCAGACATTGTTTGAACACTCACATCATATTCTGCATTTGGCTTCTTGTTACTTTTTTGCTTGGAAGTGTTTCCACTTTAGAGTGTGAAGCCTTTCAGAATTCATAATTGATCGGGTGAGCATGTTCTGGCATGATAAAAGGTTTGGAAGTTCGAGAGCATTGGCCCTTCATGATGCACAAGGGGCAGACTCTTTACTGCACTGGTACCACTATCTTCCTAGATTCCTAGATATAACTCATATTTCTATACAGAATACACATTTTCAGAAATCCATATTTCTGGACCGACTCTGCACATTCTTCAGATGACATAATGAGAGCTTGCGACGAACTTTTGCTTTTCTTGGTGCACTGCTCCTATTTTGTTTAAAGAGCCGCCACATTTTGTGTAACCCGAATTGGGGTGCAAACACTGCACGTTCGTAGGGGGGTGAGAGAGCAAACTTGGTGACATTGTGAAGGCCATGAACAATATGCTGACGATAGGCTGCCTTTAGACAGACAGGCCTGCATTTCTCGGTGTGTTTTGTATGTGCGAGGGTTCCACAAGCTACCACATATATTTCTTTGATTTGATGTTGAGGTGACTGGCATGATTAAAAGGTCAATGTGATGATCGAAGTCTTCAGAACGTTCAGAACATGCTGGGATTGTACTCCTGGCTTAAGTTGCATACATTGGTTGCTGGTTATACCTTTGAGAGGAAATCTAGTAGATGAAGCTATGGGCAGAGTGCTTGCTTGGTATTCCAACCTAACCACCCAAACGTCACTGTTTACTGGAAACAGATTGTTCAAGCTTCCAGCCTTCCGCTTGTTTACTCGTACAGTCATAAAATTTATGAGCGTGAACACGGGAAAGCGTGCCGAACTGTACGATCAGCGCATTCTAGCACACGCTGGCAGTAACTTCGCGAACGAGATATTCGCGGCTAAGGCTGTTAGATTAGCGGATGCACTCCCTGCCATCAATACGGTCTGTTGTCTCTTCTAGACCCGCAATCTGCTGCGTTATCTATCTGCAACACGTGGTAATAACAGCTCAAGAAAGGCGCACTCATATGAATGCTACATGCCGAGCGCGTAACGATAAGAATACTGACGTGCTGTCCAATTATGGAGTTTTTGTGCTTTTGTTTACTGCGCAGCTCTTATGCGCCCGTTCATTGGTTTAACCGCGCCGCCGTCGGCATTCCCGGTGTAACCGAGCGAAAGGGCAGCTAAAAACGGGCGAAAAAAGAGCCAAGAGTTCTGCGTCGCTCGCTGGTTGAAACGTTTGTGATTAGTTGAATTTCTTGATAGTAAAATAAAACACATATGCTTTGATAACGCTGATACAGTTTTGCGTATAAAAAATTCCTTGAGCGGTTTTCTTTCACTTCTTCGGGAGCCACACCATGGAGCGTGTACCCGACGAAGAGCGACGGCACATCATTGACGTAGCGTTGAAAGAATACAGCCAACGGTCTATTGCGGCCATGACCAGCCGACCGCTCAAGACTGTCAACAGAATATGTCGAGCGAATAAGGAAGAATAGGCGATCCTCCACACCGGCGCCGACCAAGAGGAGGATCAATTGATCATTGCGGCAGACGATCCTTTTCAGACCGCGAATGAAATCATGGGAAATACCGGAGTCAATGCCCACCCAGCCACTGTGCGGAACCGGCTGAAAGAAGCGGGCTTGCACAGTCGCGTCGCCGCTCAGAAGCCCTTCCTCAACAGTAGCGCAAGACCAAGCGACTCCAGTTTGCAGAACAACACGCGTCCTGGACGTCTGAGGAGTGGAAAAAAGTAATCTTTACAGATGAATCCACCTTTTCCACCAAACAAGCCCAAAGGAAGAGAGTCTGGCGGCTAGAAAACGAGAGGTGATGCTTGCATTTGTATCTTATTTCCCGTTGAGTCGTCTCAATAGAATTATTCTAAATGTAGGAGAAGGAAGAGGATAAAAGCTTCAAACAATCAATGGCTTCTTAATTAACGATGTCGACTGCCGCTCGAAATTGAAATCTTCGGCTGCAAATGCTAGAATGAGTTTAGTGTTCGCCAGTCTCATTTAAGAAGCTTTATATCCTCTTTGCACATTTGTGCTTAATGTCCGTGCGCGCACTCTTTATTGGCAGGCACCATCCGGCCAATATTCAAAGCGTAGACGCAAGCGGCCGCACAGCAGTAAATACCTGGGGAGCCATCTCGCATCTCGGACTGGGACCACCGGTCCGTATCGAGGGCCACTTGACATCCGCCCGTTACAGCGAACTTCTAAAGGACGTTATGCTGCCTTACGCTCGCCAAGGACCCTTTCCCAACGGCAGTTTCATCTTTCAACAGGACCTTTCCCCTATACACACGTCTCGCCGTGTGAAGGAGCTGTTGGAAGACGAAAGTGTAGAGGTCCTGCAGTGGGCTCCAAAAAGTCCTGACCTGAATATTATGAAAAATGTTTGGGGGCGGATGAAACAACGCTTGGTGCGGCGTCCACTTCAAAGTACGAATGCTGACGGCCTTTGGCAAGCGGTGCAAGAATAATGGGAGCGGCTCCGTAAAGATGGCGCATTTGGTGCCTCCCTCTACTCTTCTTTACCGAAGAGGATGGCTGATGTCATTCGCCTAAAAGGCTGTGCTACTCGCTACTAGAAGCAGGCGCAAATGTTCAAAGTTATCTTATGTGCAGGATGCTTTCCACAGTTCTCACTATAGTGCGATTAGCAGTTGATTTTTGCTAATTCTCCAAACCGCAAACTGTGTAGTGCTTGTGTTTTGTCTTTGATATATATGCACGCAAAATACATTGAGTAGTGTTTTACTTGAAAACATACCTATACTATATATAAAATATATTCACACATAAGAGAACGAAAAACGTGAGCGTCTCTGCAGACTTAGCTTATGGTCAATTTTTCACACAACTGAGGCCACTACAACGCGAAAAATCGGGAGAAGCAGCAATGGCATTCCTCGAGATGTCAAAACGTATCTTTAATTGTAGTAGTGCATGACTGTTGAAGGCGCCACCTCGATTAAACCACTGGCAATGGTTATTTCAAAACGTAATTTTATTATTTTTTTTTGCACCCGGAAAGTAGATCTGCAATTATACGGTACCGTACTCCACTGTTGAGAATATCTGAGCGGCGATGAAAGGGTAATAGCCTTAATGACCATATGCATAGGTTTCCTCGCCATGGGTTACAAATTCGCACGCCCAATATCCAGGCACTCCTCTTGCAAAGGAACGCATGTTGCTTTAGCGGCTGGGAACCCGCATCAGATTATCGCTTTGCGCATGCATGGGAAAGTGACAGCCGCTTAGTGCCCGCGCCTTTGTTATCAGTTATCCGTTATCGTTGTGCGAAGTAGACAGTGAGCGGGAGCTGGCTGGGCGTGCGTCCGCTGATCTAACAGCCTTAGCCACGAATATCTTTTTCGCGAAGTTACTGCCAGCGTGCGCTATACTGCGCTGATTGTACAGTTCGGCACGCTTTCCTGCGTTCACCCTCATAAAATTTATGACTGTACATTGCAGTGAAGCGCATTTACGCTTTGGCACATGGCACATGGCAGGCTCAGGGGCTCGTTCATCGCCACTGTACTAGGTTAGACCTCCAGTTGACTCGAAATGCCTTTTGCCATTGCCGTGAAATAGTGTTTAAAAGAAGGTTCGATAACAGAAATACTGTTTGCTCTCTTAGTAGGTAAAGGAGAGTTAGCATAACATTTCTTACGAGTTACATTACCTGGCATCTCTAGATGCGCGTTGTGCCTGCTATGGGCACTGAATTCCTTCGTGTGAGATCAGAGATTCCTGCAAAATCGCAGACTTTTATGATGCTACTTAAATTTTGAGCAGATCGAGGTGATAGATGACAAGACTTTACTAGTGGTCAATTCGAATCACAGGGTTTAGACTTACAGAAAATTATTTTCTGCTCTTTTTGGAGTAACTGTAATCCAAATTCAGATCCAAAACACAGGTACCATCTTCCCAATGCAGATGGGGAGCGATTGCTGAGCCAAGATCAGTCCCAGGAGCAGTGGATTGCTCTGCCGAAATATCAACAGAACCGGCTAGAAGTCTGCTTGAGTATTTGTTCAGCTGCATCTTCCATTTACAGTAGCATGCTCTGCTGTTGACTGTGCCCTCTGTGCTCCATAATAGATGATCATCACATGCCGCGGCTATGAATGCAAATTGCTGTCATGAACTAGTGCTTACTCTTGAGGACAGCAAATCTAAGAGCAGCCGTAATATGCACCTCAGCTCGGAGTGTGACTAGAAGACTTTGTGCGGAAACCATCTTTATGTGTTATTCATGATCTTAAAGTCATTGCTGAACTCTGAAACAGTGAAAATGGTGAACTGCAACTTCCTTTTATTTGAGAATAGTGCCAAAGAAATTTTATCCTGCTTGCCCGCACTCGGCTATACGAAATAATGGCATAAACTGTTGATGTCAATGTCAGCCCAAGAAGCAGCGGGAAAAATGCAGACCTATTACAGGTTTAAAAACAGCTGGCACGTGTAGACGAAGCACGGGCTAGTACACAGAATAACAAGCAATTCTTCTGTCAGTTCATGGGCACAACCTACTTGCGCTGGCGTGAGTTCCAAACGCAATCGGGACACAATCTGTACTGGATGTAGGTGCTCTTTTGCGAAGCAGGCAGACCACTTCACTTCTGTGATTGTGATTCACTGTATGTGCAGAGGAAAAACAGGTGAACGTGTCTCTGCTGGCATATGTCGCATTGCCTGCTGTCATCCCTTTTACTTTCAATATGTGCTAGCGACAGGAATGCTCATAGCACAAGTAGAGTGAAGACACTGATCTGCGCCATTATGGAAATGCCAAGATGTTAGCATGGGCAAACATCTCTTTGCATCCTCGCGAAGGTTTTTAAGGCTCAGTTCCATGTACGAGCAAGCCAGTACAGTGCGGGCATATGTCAGACAGCTCTTCAGCTATGGGCCTACAGCAACTGCTGCCATACCTTTAATGAGAACTCTTGACTAAAAAGGCAACATTTTACAAAGAGCAAAGTAAATGATAAGAATGACTTTTTTTGATTAACAAACTGGTGGTCACAGTGAAGAACTCATGCCACGACTGTTAATATGCCTCTACGGCCCCATTTATAAAGCAAGCATATTGAAATTCTCGAATGAGGAAGGTTACAGTAGTGAGCAGCTCTGTTAGATGTGTGTCCATGAGGGTGGCATATTGTTTCATTGTTCAAAAGAATTCTAAACAATAGGTGGTTTGGAACTTAAAGGAGAAAGAACAGAGAAGCTGGCTGTAGAAGCAGAAGTACTGCAAATGGTGGGTGGTGGACAGGTGCCAAGCTGTCGTGATCTGCACTTTGCAAGGAGCCTCGTGCTACTCATTAGCCGCAGCTTGGCCATACCCAGCTTACATAAGCTTGGCTTGTACAAAACATGCCTACAAATGTAACCCTCTTCAAGGCTGCCTGCGCCCTACTGTGGTGGCTTCAGTGTTTAGGGCATTTGACTAGTGAGCAGGGTGACTTGGGCTCGGTCCGGGCCGGGGTGGTTAAATTTCGGTGGTAGCAGAACGCTAAGTCCCCATGTGCTGTACAGTGTCAGTGCACATTGAAGAAGTGTAGATAGTCAAAGCTATCCAGAGCTACCTACTATTGCTTACCCTCATTGTCTAAGTTTCTTTGGCATGTTGAACCCTATCATGAAATCAAGGCTGCCTACTGTTAGCGTTAGTAAATGACCTTCGTAATGCCACAAAGTCTGCCCCTCACCACTCTTCGAAATTTCATTGTTTGCAACTCAACTCAGGTTACGTACAGTTTGATGACCCCTTTTTCTGAAACGCTAGCAGATGACGAACTCACTCCCATGTAGTGAACTCTGAGAAATTGCTGATTTCGTCATAGACGTTTTTTTTTTTATGAGAATTTGGTCAGTCATATGGGCATTGAAAAGTCTTCTGCTGAAATGTTCACGTGACAAGCTATGTAGCTTTATAGATGGCTTGGATATGATATCAAAAGTGCCATGATGGTAAACTATGCTTAGTGTCTGCAATACCTTCATGATGAATGTGGTGAATGTAGACGACATTTTGCTCCACTTTTATTTCACCAGTGGGTGCCTGGTGAGTTGTCAGTGCAAGCTATTGATAGTTTCACTTTCTTCATGCAGTTTACATAGCTGTGGAATCCTCACAATAGCAGAAGTATTATATTGTCACGTAGTGGTGACGAGGTCGACGACAAAAATGAAGGGGTCGATGATTGCACTAAAGAAACTGTTTATTTGGGCTGACTTGCGCCCGCAAAAGAACTAAGCAATTCGGCGGCGGCGATAGAAACAAACGTGCTCGTCGATCGTCGAACAAAGAATGCCCGTCACACTCGGCAACGCTCAATTTAAAGGCTGCACAGAACAATCTAGATAACGTCGCAAACAGCTACCAGCACGGGCTGGAACATTGTGGAAAGACACCCGAGTGGCCGGAACCTTCGAGACAGATCTCGGTGCATCTTTCGCTACAACAAAACTGATAAAAGTGTGACTTGCGACATCGAGCATTAACAAACAACGATTACGGAACTGATACGCGGTCCAGAATCAGAGTGATAAACCTGTATGCCGGCGGCTGTTAAAAAACAAGAAATACTGTTTGAAGGTTTCGCGGCATTACTCCCCCCTTAAAAAAAACATCGCCTCGATGTTCCAAAACAAAGAAACTTAAACATGAACACTGCAAAGTTTAAACACCACAGATTCTTTACGCGCGTAATATGGCTTCAGTCGTACAACATGGACAATTTCTGGGCGTGCGCGTCGCCGTTGTGATGCTGGCGTTCCGTCGGGAATGACTTCATAGTCCAGTGGTCCGACGCGGCTAAGGATTTTGTATGGCCCAAAGTATCGACGCAACAACTTTTCACTTAATCCGCGACGGCGAATTGGTGTCCAAACTCACACTTGGTCTCCTGGATTGTACTCTGCATGGCGTCGTCGTAAATTGTATCGTCGACTGTCGGTGCGCTGTTGGTCTTTAATACGCAGCCGTGCGAGTCGTCGGGCTTCCTCTGCACGCTGCAGGTAGGCGGCGACGTCAAGGTTGTCTTCGCTGGTTACGTGCGGCAGCATTGCGTAGA
Organism: Amblyomma maculatum; assembly: GCA_023969395.1. Lineage (NCBI taxonomy): Eukaryota > Metazoa > Arthropoda > Arachnida > Ixodida > Ixodidae > Amblyomma > Amblyomma maculatum. Next base: position 207,434 of record JAJIZL010025168.1, read on the forward strand.
GCGTCTTCGTGGGCTCCCTGCCGTACAGAAGCTTAAACGGGGTCGCTCTGGTCGTCTCCTGGACTGCCGTGTTATACGCGAAGATCACGTACGGCAAGATGGTGTCCCAGGTCTTCTGTTCGGCGTCGACGTACATAGCGATCATGTCCGCGATCGTTTTGTTCAGGCGCTCCGTGAGGCCATTGGTTTGGGGATGGTACGCAGTTGTTCGTCGATGGCTTGTGTGACTGCATTACAGGATGGCTTGCGTCAACTCTGCCGTAAACGCCGTTCCCTTGTCCGTGTCACTTCTGGGGCGCCGTGTCGCAAGAGAATTTGTTCGACAAAACATTTGGTGGCTTCTGCCGCGGTACCATTTTGTAGTGCTCTTGCTTCGGCGTAACGGGTAAGGTAGTCAGTGGCCACGATGATCCACTTGTTACCCATAGACGAAGATGGAAAGGGGCCAAGGAGATCCATCCCAATTTGCTGAAAGGGCAGGATTGGGGGCGGAATCGGGTTTAGTAGTCCTGCTGGGCTGATCGGTGGCGTCTTGCGTCGTTGGCACTCACGACACGTCTTCACGTAGTGCGCAACGTCGGCAGGCAGTCGCGGCCAGTAATACTTCTCTTGGATTCGACGCAACGTGCGCGCAAATCCGAGGTGGCCTGCTGTGGGCTCATCGTGCAACGTCTGCAGAATTTCTTGCCGAAGGGTTTTAGGCACTACGAGAAGCTGCGCAGTCTTATTGGGTGCGAAGTTCTTCTTCACGAGGAGGCCATTGCTTAACGTGAAGGATGATAAATGTCGCCTGAACACACCAGGAGGGGAAGCGGTCTTTCCTTCCAAGTAATCGGCTAGCGCTTTCAGCTCAGGGTCTGATCGCTGTTGTTCTGCGAAACTGCTGGCGCTTACCGGTCCCAAAAAAATGCGTCGTCGTCATCGTCCTTCGGGGAAGCATCGACGGGAGCGCGGGATAAGCAGTCTGCGTCGGAATGCTTTCGGCCCGACTTATAGACTACAGTCATGTCAAATTCTTGAAGTCGTAGGCTCCATCTGGCAAGGCGGCCGGAAGGATCTTTCAAATTATCCAGCCAGCAAAGCGCGTGATGGTCGCTTACCACCTTGAATGGTCGGCCGTATAGGTATGGACGAAACTTAGAAGTCGCCCAGATGATTGCAAGGCCCTCCTTCTCGGTCGTCGAGTAATTGACTTCGGCTTTTGTGAGTGACCTGCTAGCGTAGGCGATTACTTTCTCCTGTCCGGCACTCTTCTGGACGAGAACAGCTCCTAGGCCCACACTGCTCGCGTCGGTGTGAATTTCGGTCTCGGCGTTTTCATCAAAGTGGCCAAGTACGGGAGGGCATTGCAGGCGGCGCTTGAGTTCGTCGAAGGCTTCTCCTTGCGGCGCTTCCCATTTAAAAGGTACGTCAGCCTTCGTAAGCTGCGTCAACGGTTCGGCGCTCCGCGAAAAGTTTCTGACAAATCGTCAATAATAAGCGCACAGCCCAAGGAATCGGCGCACAGCTTTCTTGTCGGTAGGCGGTGGGAATTGTGCGATTGCAGCTGTTTTCTCCGGGTCTGGGCGAATACCGTCCTTGCTAACGATGTGACCTAGGAACCGGAGTTCTTCGTAGGCGAAGTGACACTTCTCTCCTTTTAGCGTTAATCCCGATGACTTGATGGCTTCCAACACTGTCTGTAGTCGTTTCAGGTGGTCTTCAAAGCTTGACGAGAAGACAACAACGTCGTCCAAATATTCCAAATAAATTTGCCACTTCAACCCTGCCAGGACTGTGTCCATTACTCGTTGAAACGTGGCTGGTGCGGAGCAGAGGCCAAATGGCATCACCTTGAACTCATAAAGGCCGTCCGGTGTGATGAATGCGGTCTTCTCGCGATCTCTTTCGTCGACCTCAATTTGCCAATATCCGCTCTTCAGGTCCATCGATGAGAAGTACCTTGCATTGCAGAGTAGGTCGAGAGTGTCGTCGATGCGGGGAAGTGGGTAGACATCCTTCTTCGTTATGCTCTTCAAGCGGCGGTAATCAACGCAGAAGCGAAGTGTGCTGTCTTTCTTCTTGACCAAAACGACTGGTGCCGCCCAGGGGCTGTTCGATGGCTGGATTACGTCATCACGCAGCAAATCCTCAACTTGATCGCGAATGGCCTGCCGTTCTCGCGGCGATACACGATAAGGGCTTTGGCGCAGAGGTCGGTCGTGTTCGTCCGTTATAATGCGGTGCTTGGCCAGTGGTGTTTGTCGTACCTTCGATGATGACGAGAAACACTCCCTGCAGTTTCGAAGAAGACTGCGAATCTGGTTTTTCCTGCTGTGGGTCAATACTGGGTTGATGTCAAATGTGGGCTGACGGAATTGGTCCGGTGCGTCTTCCAGTGGTTGGTCGTGGAGGGCGAATACGTCTTTGAGGTCCGCTAATTCGTCGAGAAAAGCGATGGTCGTGCCCTTGTTTAGATGCCGGTATTCTTCAGTGAAGTTTGTTACCAGCACCTGAGCTTGTCCTCTCCGGAATGTCGCGATGCCTCTTGCGATGCCGATACCTCGTTCCAAGAGCAATTGGATATTTCCTTCGACGATGCCTTCAGTGGTTTCAATGTCTGTGCTACCTACGCTGACGGCGACGCTTGATCGGGGCGGCACGGTCAATTCTCCGTCGACGCTCCGTCTCCGAGGACGTTTAGAGCGACGTGTTGCGTCGAAGTAGTCGTAGCAGGTATGGCTTTGTCTGCAGAGAGCTTGATGAGCTTGGATCGCAGGTCGATGATAGCCCTATTTTCATTTGGGAAGTCCATGCCTAAAATCACGTCGCGGGAGCACTGCTGCAAGACCACAAAGCTGGTGGGGTAAGTACGCCCATTTACGGTTATTCTTGCAGTACACCGTCCCGATGGAGTTATCAAGTTCCCACCTGCGGTGCGAATTAGCCGGCCATCCCAAGCGGTGGTAACTTTTCTGAGCTGAGAGGCTAACGGTCCACTAATGACTGAATAGTCAGCTCCGGTGTCTGCTAGGGCAGTGACTCTGCGACCGTCGACATCAACTTCAAGGTCACTTGTTCGCGTCCTCGCATTGCACGTGGGACTTAGTGTCCGATCTCGGCTCCGTCGTTTCTCCAGGTCATGGCCGGGGCATACCGTTGTTACTTCGCTGGGCGGCGGTGTCTGCTTGCACTCTGGTCGTGTTGTCGTCGATGTCGTCGTGTGGAGCGGCGATGAAATGGTTGCGTCGTCGTTAGTGGTCATCGGTGGCGGAGGATCTTCGTCTTTTCGCCGTTGAGCAACCTCCCCTCCAAAGGTTGCTGCCTTTAGTTTCCCCTACGGGGGCTTGGGGACCTTCCGCGCACACTACCGTCATAGTTACGTCCTGGCGACGCAAAGCGGGCCCTGTACGGCGAAGGAGACCTGAATCGACGGCTTGGTGGCGCAATCTCACCGCTACGCAGGTAGTTGTCAATTTCTTGTGGTCGTTCACCTGGGCGTGGTCGTGGAGCGTCGAGTGCAAATCCGCGGAAACCGATTCGTCGGTACGGGCAGTGGCGCAGAATTTGGCCGGCCTCACCGCAGTGGAAGCATAATGGCCGGTTGTTTGCAGTCCTCCAGGCGTCGCACTTCCTGGGGTTTGGGGGTCGTTGGTAGGCTTGGCGGGCGGGGGCCAAGGGGCGGTTTTCAGGAACAGGACGGTAGCGGCGAGGGCTGGGAAAGTCATCACGTCGGGGCGGAGGGCGACGTAATGCACCAGCGTAGTTCATTGCTGTTGCCTCTTCAGCTGGAACAGTAGCAGCCGTCGCTTGAGGAACGCCCAGCGCCTGCTGAACTTCTTCACGGATGACGTCCGCGAACGTCGCTACCTGGGGTTGTTGCGATGATGGCAGCATTCGGCGGAGTTCCTCTCGCACGATCTCCCGGATGAGGTCCCGAAGGTTCTCTCCGCTTGCAGGTGTGCTGGGGTAGTGGCATGAGTAGTTTGGATGAAGTGGTCGCTCGTAGTGGCGCATCCGGGTATCCAACGTCTTCTCGATGGTCGATGCTTCACTCTCAAATTCTTCAACAGTTTTCGGCGGGTTCCAGACAAGCCCCGCAAGAAGCGACTCTTTAACGCCTCGCATTAAGAATTTCACTCTGTCATCTTCGGTCATGTTAGGGTTGGCGCGGCAAAACAGGCGTTTCATCTCCTCTACGTAGGCCAGGACGGGCTCGTTTGGTAGTTGAATTCTTGATTGGAGGAGGGCCTGAGCTCTTTCTTTTCTGACAGAACTTGTAAAGGCCATCAAGAACTGTGCTTTGAATATCTCCCAATCCTTGAAAGAAATCTCGTGATTTTCAAACCAAACTCGGGCATGTGCTTGAAGAACAAAGTAGACCTGCCTGAGTTTCGCAGCGTCGTTCCAACCGTTAAATTCTGCCACACGGTCGAAAAGGTCCATTCAGTCACCCGCATCTTCATCCGATCGTCCATGGAAGCAGGGGGGCTCACGGGGTTGGACAAAAACAACCGGTGCTGTAGGCTGGGCCATTGTCAGCCTCGATGCCTTCCGAGATCGACTGGGGTCAAGCAGCAGACCGTGTTCGGGTTGTAGGCCTTGAAGTCGGCGGCTGGCTCGGTGACCTGTAGGCTGGTCTTCCAGGGCGACAGGAACACGGCTTGGGTCTTCGCTTGAAGGATCAAAGGCAGCACCTCCACCAGATGTCACGTAGTGGTGACGAGGTCGACGACAAAAATGAAGGGGTCGATGATTGCACTAAGGAAACTGCTTATTTGGGCTGACTTGCGCCCGCAAAAGAACTAAGCAACTCGGCGGCGGCGATAGAAACAAACGTGCTCGTCGATCGTCGAACAAAGAATGCCCGTCACACTCGGCAACGCTTAATTTAAAGGCTGCACAGAACAATCTAGATAACGTCGCAAACAGCTACCAGCACGGGCTGGAACATTGTGGAAAGACACCCGAGTGGCCGGAACCTTCGAGACAGATCTCGGTGCATCTTTCGCTACAACAAAACTGATAAAGATGTGACTTGCGACATCGAGCATTAACAAACAACGATTACGGAACTGATACGCGGTCCAGAATCAGAGTGATAAGCCTGTATGCCGGCGGCTGTTAAAAAACAACAAATACTGTTTGAAGGTTTCGAATTAATATTTTTATGGTTCACTAACTACTGTTTTTTAATATACAGTAAGTAAATACTCTGTCAGCAACCTTGGAGTGCAGCGTGCTATTCACCTGGACACCATAGATATTTTAATCATGCCATACCCCTTTGTTACTTTCAGTTTTCAGTTCTACAAGTCTTGATCATGGTAGCACATCACTATACTCGGGGATAACTGTGGCTATGCAGCTGAAGTTAGGCAGAAAGGATGAGGCAACATACCTCTTTCCCCTTGCCATGTAGAGTGGGTTACTTCAGCCCTAGTGACCTTGCATTTACTCTCCAACTTCCTCCCTTCACTTCAGCCCAGTACACTCCTAGCCCAAATAGTGAGCAAACCACTCTTCACGGCAAGGGGACAGAAACTTTTCTCCTTTTCTTTCGTACCTATACTCGGCTGCATAGCCCCATAACATTGTCCCCATGTACAGCAAAATTCAATGCCACATTTCTTCTCAGTGTCAGAGCACCCTCTGCTTGCTCTGTACCACCCTTGAAACAGCCCAGTGTTTTGTTTACCACAGAAAATCATGTCTGTTCAAGCTGTGTTGGCATGGGGAGCGGCATATCGGAGCCAACTTTCATGCTTTATGATGAGGCTCTCATTGATTGGCTTTAAGCTCCATGAAACGTGGTCATGTGTGTTGATTAGTGTCACATGAAGTAAAATTTCACTGACTAAAATACAATCATAAGGATGGCAATTTGGGTGAGTTGGTAAGGTGTCATCTTGAAAGTAGCAGCACGAAAAAACAAGGACGTGAAAAGAATCAAGCAGATGCTTACTCGCAACTAAAGTTTATTCATGCAAATAAGAAATATATAATGCCAAGCAACACCGCAAACCGCTCAATAACCAATAAACAGACAGCAAAACATGAATCACTAAAACTTCCGAACGGTTCCATTTGAGTAGATACAGGTAGAGGCAACTTGGCTGTGCATTGTAAATAATGCATTGGTTTCTTTCAGTTTCTTTCTGCTGTGCATATTCTGCCTGTCATCCACTGCAAATCAGCTGGGAAATCATTGAAGCTAGACACAATATACAACTAAGTAATGAATGTGTTAGTGAGCCATCCATCGTGTTAAAATGCACTGCGTTGGGTTATCTAGATAGGGAACTGTTCTTAAATTTTAGTGATTCATGCCTTGCTTATCAGTGATTGAGTGGTTTGCGTTGTTGCTCGACTTCTTTATATATTTCATGTGTGCTTCAATAAACATTGGTTGTAAGCTAGTGCCCGTACTGTCTCCTTTCAACAGTTCAGTTCAGTCGTTCAGTCGTGTCCGACTCTTCGTGACCCTATGGACCATGGCACGCCACACTTTCCGGTCTCTCACTATCTTTCTAACATCGCATAACTTCATCTGCAGTGCCTCGAGGATGCCATCTAACCATCGCGTTGGCTGCCTACCCCTTCTCCGGCGAGCTTCAACCTTTGCCAACATCAAATCTTTCTCCACCGACTCCTCTCTTCTCTTCAGATGACCAAAGTAGCTGAACTTTAACTTTAGAATTTGACCCTCCAATGAGCAGTCAGGGTTTATGGTCGACAATATCGACTGATTTGATCTTCTGGCCGTCCAAGGAACTCTCAGGAGTCTTCGCCAGCACCACAATTCAAACGCGTCAATTCTTCGGCGGTCAGCCTTTTTCACAGTCCAACTCTCGCATCCATACATCACAACTGGAAAGACCATAGCACGAGTTATACAGATCTTTGTTGGCAGACTAATGTCTCTGCTCTTTACTAGGCGGTCAAGGCTAACCATTGCTCTCTTTCCCAGAAGCAGGCGTCTCATAATTTCATGGCTGCAGTCTCCTTCCGAGGTAATCTTGGAGCCCAAGAAGAGAAAATCTGTCACAGCTTCCACTTCTTGTCCATTGATGCTCCAGGACTTGATAGCGCAACACGCCATGATCTTTGTCTTTTTAATGTTAAGCCCAAACTGCTCATTCGCTTCTTGTGCGCGCATCAGAAGTCTCTTGAGTTCCACTTCACTTTCTGCCATTAACGTGGTATCATCCGCATATCTAAGATTGTTGATGTTTTCCAGCAATCTTCACTCCAGCGGAAGACTCGTCCAGACCGGCCTTCCTTATGATACACTCTGCATATAGGTTAAATAGGCAGGGCAACAGTATGCAGCCTTGCCTCATTCCTTTGTCAATCGGAAACCAATCAGTAAGACCATGCCCAATTCTGACTGTGGCCTCTGCCCTCCATACAGGTTCCTGAGAGGACAGATGAGGTGAATTGGAACTCCCATCTCTTGGGGAGGTTGCCACAATCTGCTGTGACCTACGCAGACAAACGCTTTCGCATAATCAATAAAGCAGAAGTAGATGGGTTTCTGGAACTCTCTTGCTTTTTCCATGATCCAGCGAAGGTTGACAATTTGGTCTCTAGTTCCTCTGTCCTTGCGAAACCCAGCTTGCACGTCCGGAAGCTCCCGATCCACATACTGCTGCAGCCTACCTTGTAGGATTTTCAACATCACCTTGCTATCATGCGAAATAAGAGCGATCGTGCGGTAGTTGGAAAAATCTGGCACTGCCTTTCTTTGGAATGGGAATGTAAACTGACCTCCTCCAATCATGTGGCGACTGCAGGTTTGTCCAAATATTCTGACATAATGTATGCAGAATGTTAACAGCGTCGTGGTTGAGGTTTTGAAGCAACTCAGCTGGAATGCCATCAATTCCGCTCTTTGTTATTAGCAAGGCTGGCTAATGCCCATTCAACTTCACTTTTCAGGATGCCCGGCTCGAGATCAGTGATCACAACTGTCTTATGTTGGGTTTGCACATCCGGGTTCTTCTTTACAGTTCTTCTGTGTATTTCTGCCACCTCTTCTTTATCTCTGCGGCTTCAGTGAGGTCCTTGCCTTGTTTGTCCTTTAACACGCCCAGCTTAGCACAGAAGCTTCCTTTGATATCTTTGATTGTCTTATACAGACCTCTTCTGTTCCTTAATTGGCTATTGTCCTCAACTGCTTGGCACTGTATGTTCAGGAAGGTATTTTTATCTCTCCTTGCTATTTTCTGAAAATCCGCATTGAGAACCTTGTGTCTTTCTCATCCCCCATAACTTTTGCCATCCTCTTTTTCTCAGCTCTTTGAAAAGCCTCTTGAGATAACCAGTTTGCTTTCTTGCATTTCTTTTGCTTTGGAACTGCCTTAGTAGCAACTTCTTGTATTATATCACGAACATCAGTTCACATCACTTCTGGCTCTCTGTCTTCTAGATCTAATTCTTGAAATCGATTCCTCACTTCCACAGCATATTCTAATGGAATTTGATCCAGATCATACCTGAAAGGCCTTCTAGTTTTCTTAGTTTTCCTCAATCGAAGCTTAATTTTGGCAACAAGAAGCTGATGATCGGTGCCACAATCGACCCCAGACCTTGTTTTTACTGCTTGTATAGCGCTTCTTCATCGCTGCCGGCAAAGAATATAATCGATCTGATTCCTGTACAGACCGTCCGGTGAAGTCCATGTGTACAAGCGCCTCTTGTGCTGTTGAAAGTATTTGCTATAATCAGGTTGTTTTCTTGACAAAACTCCACTAGCCTCTGCCCAGCTTCATTTGGCTCACCAAGACTGAACTTGTCTATAATCCCGGATATTTCTTCACTCCCGACCTTAGCATTCCAGCCTTCTAAGAGAAAAACGACGTCTGATGATGGGGTGCGGTCTAAACGACATTGTAGGTCCGCATAAAGTCTCTCAACGTCTGCTTCTTCACCAGTAGTGGTCGGTGCATAGACTTGGATAACTGTAATGTTAAAAGGGTGACCTTGGATCCGAAGTGAAATCATTCGGTCGTTTTTGGAGTTGTACCCTAGCACTACTTTGCCCATTCTTCTGTTTACTGTGAGAGCGACCCCATTCCTTCTCTTGGATTCGTGCTCACAATAAAAGACATAATGGTCGCCGGAGTTAACTTCTCCCATTCCGATCCACGTGAGCTCGCTGATACCCAAGATATCAATGTTCAATCTGTCCATTTCTCGCTTGACGACATCCAGTTTACCTTGCGTCATAGATGTTACATTCCATGTTGCTATGTGATATATCTCCTTGCAACATCGGACTTTCCGGTCGCTTACCGACACATCCACAACTGAGCGTCCTTTTGGCTTTAGCCCAGCCGCTTCATTCATCCTGGAGCTACTAGGAATCGCCCTTTGTTCATCCCCAGTAACATGTGGGACGCCTAACAACCTGGAGGGCTCATCTTCCGGCGCCATATCAATAATGGTATTGTGACTGGCCATAGAATTTTCTTGGCAGGAAATACTGGAGTGGGTTGCCATTACCTTTTCCAGTGAATCACATTTTGTCAGAACTCCCTGCCGTGACCTGTCTATCTTGGGTAGCTCTACACAGCAGAGCCCACGACTTCATCGAGTTCCGCAAGCCCCTCCGCCACGACAAGGCAGTGATCTATGAAGGGGTTCTCAATGCATATGTCATGTTATACATGAACAATATCACAGCGGCAGCGACATTTTATCTGACATTAAGCGTTTTCAGCTGTTTTTCACAGCTGCCTTTTCATGCAGCCTGGGAAACATGTTCTCTTAGCCTGTGAATATCGAGTTTGCTTCTGAATGTTCAGAGGACTTGACATTAGGACATGTGTGTTTTGCGTGTGAAATAGTTATTTCAAATTTTACCCTTGTGACCAAATTTAAAAACATGTCTCTCATCTCGACGCTACCTCAGCTCCATAAAGTGCAGAAAACAGTCTTTTCTCTACTTAAGGTTCAGTTCAGATTCTTGAATGCTTTTCAGCATTTCCTCCGACTTACCCTTCCGAAATATTGCTCTACTCCAGACAGCACAAGTGGCATAAGGGGACAAGGCTAATGGCGAATTCGAGTGGGATGTGCGGCCTGGCATGGTGACAATGCACAGAGCAGCCGCGAACTGCAAGACTTGTCATGTGAACGCGGGCTACTTTCAGCGCCCACACTATACATCGCAACGAAGCCTCGATTATCTACGATGACGCAGCCGGCAGCGTTGGTTCGAGTTCTTATGCAGCCATACCAAACATTGCCTTTTTTCTAAGCCGCCCAGGGAGAAGATGTCGAAAAGTGGCAAGAACAATCTGAGTGAGTGGCAGCGTTCAATAGCAAGGACGACGTTGTGGAGCTTCGCAGTCTTCTGCGCGCTTGTTGGTACCGGGTTACGTAGATTGAAAACCATGTGTATTACCTAACGGCATGGGATGCATTCAAGAAAGCTCTATTGGAGGTATACGCTAGCGTCGTGAGGAGGGAAATGACCGAATTTTTTCTTCGATCCAGGGTCCCGCGCCTCAAACAGTCCGCGATCGCATGCGTCGCAGAAATGAAGAGCCTTGTTTTTCGAGCCGATCCTCACATGGGTGAAGAAAGAAAAGTGAACTTTCTAATGCGAGATGCAAAGGAATCACATTTACAGAACTCGTAAGGAAACCGCAGGCAACCGCTGGCGAATTCGTAAAGGAAGTGTCCAACATCGAATGAACCCTCGATGCCCTGACTCGACAATATTACTACCCTGTGCAAACCTGCGGTGTTTGCGCGCACACTATGCCTACTGCTACAGGAGAATTTGATGACTGCCTGCGCAGGGCAGAGTACGCGTAGTCAAGCAGTGGATCCCACTCTATATCTTCAAGAATTTTACATTTCTGTAGTCCACCAGTCTGAATGCAAACATGCCAAGACAGACTGCTTATCTCTTATCCCCTCCCTGACGCCTCCCTAAAAATACGACGATGCCTTTTTCAGGGACCGGTAAAAGCCAGCTGTTTCACACAACTGCATGAATCGGACCCTGAAGGGCCCCCAAAATATAATTTATTATCCGAAGGGCACGACCGGTTAGCCTCGTGCTTTTTTGAGGTGGCAGTTTTCGGACATAATTTTATGCCACGGGATTCTCGTAAAGAACTTCTCACCCAAACGAACCACTCACCTCCTTAATGTTTCCAAAAAACAGCGAGAAAAAATACTACAGGTATCTGACAATGTGTCGTCATCTCGTTTTTCACGTTTGCAGGCATGTTGTGCCGAATACAAGATCAGTATTATTAGCCGAAGTTAGCCGCCGTCGTTGTAAGTTATGTCTGAACAAGCTGGGAGTACCAGCGATGCACAACACCCACCCCTCTACTTATTCCTGACAGGCTGCTGAATCTGATACTACCCCCAACCAAACCTTTTCAATATTTTGGGATTAATCTCATGTTAGGCAATACGCATCTGTAGTGTGGTTTTACATGTTTTATCATGTTTAATGCAGTCATTAAGCGCAATAAAACTAACTTCCGGTTTTGCCACACGCTCTACTGGATGCAGCCATGAAGCTTAGTTTTCTGTGGGAAAGACGATGATTTAAGTCCAGCCAAATCTCGGCCAGTGAAATCAATGTCCTCGGAGGAGCACTCAATATAATGTGTCCTCTAGTCAAGACGTGGAATGCGGCTTGAAGCGTTCTGTAATTCATACATTCCCTAAATTTGCTAAAGGGGCACCATGAATATTCGGAAAAAAATTTTCTTTTCTCAACTGAGAGCTGACAAGAACGAGACAAATTGTTATAAACTGTAGCGTTATTCTCAAAACCTTACGACATCGTAGCCATAGCATCATCATCTGCTTTTCAAGAACGTGTAACTGATGATCATAAATCTTAAAAATCTATCACAGTTTGTTAGTATTTAAGGTTCAATCAAACCTCTTAAGTAATAGCCGCCGAAATAGGGGCCTTAGAGGAATATAAACAAAACTGAACCGAGAAGTTAAAAAGAGTCGAAACTTAAATTTCAACTTCAAGCAGCCATAGATTCAAACACAACAGAGATGACCAAACGGCTATCACAAGGCTTAAGCCACCCATCCGTTGTTTATCGACGAAGAGATATACGTATATATTACAACATTAGCGAGCAAAACTCTCCAACTGCGAAAAAGAATATATTTCTTGCATTTTCCTGCGGACAACTCACTGAAACGAAAATCAATTTCTCCTGTAGATTTTAGTTACATTGTAAATGAGGCTGCGCGAGGGATTGGCTCCATAGTGCAAGGAGGGTCTGCACTACCTTCTCTATTGCAAAAATTGCTCAAAGGCACTGAGGAGAAAAGTTATTGGCATGACGCAAATGCTTTCCGTTATGTGGATGTCGAAACCAAACCGTTCCTAGAATATCTCTCTGTGAAGTCCGCTTTCAGACAATGAGATAGTGAGGTGCACGACCGAGTTTTCTGCAATTTTGCTTTATTGTTGCGAATCGCTTAGGTTCTGTGGAAGTGCTGCTGTTGCCTACCGCTGTCCACGTTTGAACTGAAAAAATCACAATCGACGGCTGCCTCTTCCCAGACCACCTCGGAAGGCGATAAACAGTACAACAATAATAGTGCTCGGCGATCGCGTTTAATTATATATGCAAGATTGAGTTCCGGTTTAAAGTTGGAAAAAAAGGTTTGCTCTTCGAGCCTAACCTGACAGCTCAAGAGTGCGCTTGAATCGATACGTCCCGGCACTGCCACATAAATTCCCTCATTTGTAAGCTCCCTAAGGTGTTGGGCGATTTCCATTCCCTCACTTACCTGCCCCAAATCATAAAACTGGCGATTGAATATACACTCTTCCTCAGCTACGCCAACTACTGCTGCCTCGTTTGGGGGACAGCCAAAGACATTCAGAAGCTGCTTTTTCGGTAAAAAACCTTTTTTGGCATTATATGAAATAAGCGTCATCACTTTCATTCCACTCCTGTTTTCTTGTGCGCTTAGAATCCTTATATTACCTGCCATAATATATAAATAAACGGCGCTATAGTAAACGTTCAGAAACCGCAAATTCATGGCATTTTGCAGAAGCGATGTAAACACCAGCTTTCCCAGCTTTATCGCCAATCTGACCAAACCCATAGCCCCGTACACAACTGAACTGTAGGGACTCTAGAAATTATGGTCGGCATATGTTGTGCCACCGTTTGCCCCGTTTACTAAATGCTCTTGTCATTTGTAATACTGATATCTTGCTTTATTTATTTAGTTCACTTTTTCCAGCACACAAATAAAATGCCTGATGCAGGAATGCCTGAAAGTCAGTTCGGGTCTGACGAGGCGTCGGTCCGTCGGACTGATGCCTCAGGATATAGTTAAATACCAATTCTTTTCCTTAATAAGACGAAGTATATAACGCGACACTGCTCTACAATTACAAAATATTTTCACAAGTTCAGTAGCAAAAAAGAACACACCACACAATTCATGATACTAGCTTAATATCGATCAACATATGATAAATATAATGTGTAATTGCGCAAACTAGGACGCGTTTCATTTGTAGATTGCGAAAAAATTTACATATAACGTAAAACGAAACAAAAACAAGGTCACAAAACAAGATTCAGAGCAACCTTTTTGTGTTATACAAGGATTACTTTATAAAAAGAAAGAAGTTCATTTTTTTGTATATTTTCAACCAGATAAAACAATGTATCAGTAATATGGCGCTTAAGAACACGTGTTGTATATTCACAGTTGAACATTCCTTGAAATTTATTCAGGGTAGTAGGTGCTAAGTTGTTCCGCAAGAAATTTGTAAGAATTGTTTTTGTGCTCATGGTTGTGTACGTTGTACTTTGTATTTTCTTTCCTTCAATAATCCTTTTTGTTCTTTTACCGCTTTTCGCCATGCCCATTTTAATATTGTTATCTGAATTTTGCCTTTTTGGCAACTTTTCCTTCCGCCCTGATGCTGCTATTGTTAACAGCACTTCGATCTGTCAACTTGCTTTGTGTGCTTTTCTTTCCTTGTTTTCCCCCTTTTTTTGTTTCCCCCTAAAACCAATTGTACTTGTTTTCTAAAAAAGAAATCAAATCCAAACTTTGTTTCTTTCCTCTCGGTTAATATTTTTAGGATTGACAACAACATATTTCTATCGACAATCATACTAGCCGCTTATCAATAACTCAAGAATCTTACTGTCTTAACAAAGAGCAAGTCGTCGCATTAAATGCCCAAAGCCGGTATTTCGAAAAATCGGCTCGCACTTAGTAATTAGATATTTTTATCTTTGTGTTATCATAGAATTATAACAAGACAAGAATTGTGTTTTATTATTTGAAATTCTAAATGGGGGGGGAGGGGGGGGCTGCTGCGCCAGTTGTAAGCCGTAGTGTCGTCGGTATTTCCTTCCCATGGGCAGGTAGGGGACTCTATCGCCAGCGCAGAAAACAACCGATTGGCGTTACGGACTGCGCAAGGTTTCCAATAACCTGGTGCGAGGCTTCTCGTAGGTGAAAAGTTGATAATATGGCTATTTATTGCCATTTTCATATCTTCATATTATATTACGAAGAATGATATATTTGCCTAACTCATATCTTGCCATTCATATATTCCGCCAGTGTTGCACTGCAGCTTCAAGCATTCATCAAAACAAGTATAATCCTCCATGCTATGGTTATTGGCTTGAGAGAGAAAGTTTCAGTCCCAAATTTGTATGTCTTGTCGGGAAACGGATAACTACGTTGTTTCCATCATGCTACAACTTACGCCGCTTTATTTATAGGCCTTCAAAAATGCTCTAACGTGGCCAGCTGTTATTTTAAGTCATTTGCCAAGTGGGTACAAATTGCTTGATTGTAGTAAGCAAGGCCCAGAAAAGCGGGATTTGTCATCTCGGACGCGTCTCGGTGATTTAAAATGACACCGCAGTCACGAGAGGTACAAGGAAGTTTTTTTTATGGCGCCAGGCGACGTTTTTGGCTGGTCAAAATAACCCTCTACGTAAACGCTAGTTTGATGAAAACAACGGAGTTATCGGTTTTTCGAGATCTACAACTATTGCTTTGGCACTATTTTTCTCAAGCCAATAATTAAAAAAACTTGCTAATGAGTCTTTACTAATTAATCAACTGTAGGGAACGAAAAAGTAGTGGACGTTGGCATAGGAGGCTCTGAACATCGCTGAATTTGTTTCGCTGTGATAGGGCAATATGTTTTTAAAACGAGGTCTAAGTTAGCGGGGACACCTTCTCTACGTGCGCATCATCGTCACCATTCACCGATGTTCTGTACATCACGCAGTGAGTTCGAGATACCGGCTGGAATAAAGACCTTTGTTCGAGCAGCGGGTCACAATTGGCGGAAGTGCCCTTAGTATCCCGAACCTCCCTCTTTCGACCCGTCTGCTGTTCCCCCGGGAGCTCTATACCGGCCTTTGCTTGCGCTCACAGCCCTCCGGTGTGGACGAGGGCAGCAGAAACCGCCCGCTGCCGGTATCTGAGCCTACTGTTATGCCTTTATCCCGGCCTGGACGTTAACCAGCCGCCAAAGCAATCATCAGCTCTTTGCCGGCCTTCTCGGCGACGATGTTGAAGACAGGCTTGATAATTATACCATAGTCAGTTCATTCAACCGCTGCGAGGCCTCCAATAAGCTACTTAACGCTGTGTTCTATTTGACTGACTTCAAAAAAACGTAGTTTCTCAACTCTGACTGGACTTTCCGGAGCAACTACGGAAAAGTTTCGGCACGGAATCGGGTCGTTCTGAGC
Source organism: Amblyomma maculatum (assembly GCA_023969395.1). Taxonomy (NCBI): domain Eukaryota; kingdom Metazoa; phylum Arthropoda; class Arachnida; order Ixodida; family Ixodidae; genus Amblyomma; species Amblyomma maculatum. Next base: position 223,171 of record JAJIZL010025168.1, read on the forward strand.
TGTCAAAGCTCGCCGCTCGTCTTCAGAAGCCTGGTGAGTCCTACATTTAGTACATCAAGGACGTTTGAGCCCTCTTCTGCCGCATCGTTGCTGTTATGACGGAATCTAACCGCATTCGCCATATTCTTAAAGGGGCCCTACATCTCAGAAGCATTGCTCACAGACTATCTCAATCGCTAAATTGTGCTGCGGTGCCATTTGAACGCAATATCCCATGTATACACGCAGTGCAGGTACCACAGTCCCACTTGAAATTTGGCGTTGCCTTTGATTTCACTCCTGCCATCCCCTCCTTCCTTTTGCAACGCTACTACGCAGTTTTATGCGAAGCATATTGCTAGAGGTAAACCACAGCCCTTCATGACGGTTACACGCCGTGCAAAGAAGGTGGAATGCTACGTCACACCACGTGATACGCTGACGTCACGACAGAGGAAGGACGGGGAGCTCTTTAGGTACAACACCAACAGTAGAGACAAAAAGCCAATAAACATCAAAGCGGTAGTAGAGGGCCTAGAGGTGCCGAAGGTCGAGGAGATGAGGGTCCTGGGTATGGTTATCAATCATAAAGGCGACAATACCAATACCATAAAGAAATTAGCAACATATGCGGATCAAGTGCAAGGCATATTCAGAAGGATAACAGTAAAAGGGAGAGGCCTAAAAGAGAGAAGCCTCCTAAGAATATCACAGGCATACATAACAAGCAGAATCTGCTATGCAATGCCGTACTTAAATATGAACAAAGAGAACATAGATAAACTAGACAGGATACTGAGGAAATGTGCCAAGAGAGCTCTGGGGCTTCCCATATCCACATCAACGGAACGTCTTGAGAAAATGGGTATCCACAACAGATGGGCCGAGCTAGCTGAGGGAGTTAGAATAGCTCAGCTGGAGCGACTTAGCCAATCTGAAACAGGAAGAAAAATACTAGAATGGATAGACATCCAACCGGGATACACTGCTCATAAGACAGTGGATATCCCGGAAGAGATAAGAGCCAGGATACGCGTCCCGCCTATGCCAAAAAATATGCACCCCGAATATAACAAAGAGAGGCGCGGGCTAGAGCCAGAGCCTACGAGAAAAGAATGGGAGAACAACCAGCAGAACAAGTGGCCTACGTAGATGCTGCATGTGGACGGCAAGGAGCAACCGTATCCGCAGTAGTCAACGGAACAGGAGCACCTGTAGTATCGGCTTCAAGCCGCACGAGAGACGCCAACGCGGCGGAGGAATTGGCAGTAGCGTTCGCTTGTGTCAATACTATGCGATAGCAAAAATGCGGTCAGAATTTTTGGGAAGGGAAGAATATCAGAAGAAGCTAATCGAGTCCTCGAATCGAGGCCGCTTGAGCGCAACGTGGAAATTATATAGATACCAGCACATGAATCCATCGCAGGGAATGAGGCTGCTCACGAGTTTGCCCGAGCTCTCTATCACCGGGCGGCTGCCGAGCAGCCCTCTTGCATTGATATAAAAGATAGCCTAATCTCGTATAAAGAGGTTACAGAGCACTATAAACTAAGGGTCTATCCGCCGCCAGACCGTTTCCTCGGAAACGGGGAGGCAATTGCATGGAGGAGGCTACAAGGGGGCAATCATATTAGTCCCTTTTGGGTATATGCAAAAAATTCAAAAGATGAAAAGGATCTACATTGCATAACATGTTGGAGATGAGGCACTCTAGATCATATTATTTGGGAATGTAACAACAGCCCAGGAGCTAAAGAAAATATATATAGAGACGCCTGGGAGACCCTGCTGCGAAGCGAGGACCCCGCTCAGCAGCAGCAAGCCATTCGCCTGGCGGCTGAGGCCATGAAGCAACAATGCATATTCACCAGACATTAGTTCGCGAGGCTCCTGAGTAAGTTTCCATTAGTCCTGCGTGCCGGGGAGTCCGAAACGGAGCTTCTTCTCGGTGGAAATAAAGGTTTTCAACAACAACAACGGGAACTGGCTCGCGGCGTCGGCTGCGGTTGCACGCTGTGGGGACCACGTGGTATAGCGCAGGTTTATATATAAAGGGGAGACGATTGCGCTCGCCTCCAGTAGACCCTCACAAAAGGTGGCGCTTATGCCTCAACTGACGAAATTACAAGTTTAGCCAAGTGTAACCATGGGAAGCCGAGTTTAGCAATCAATATGCTTCGCATCTGACGAGGCTTAACAAAGCTAAGCCTCAGACATTTTTTGAATAACTATTGGTCTATTTCTTTGCGACTTCACGAATCCATTAAACTATCGCTGATGCCAGAATAATTGAACTTTGGTTAACTTTTAATCATCAGAAAATAAAAATAAGGACGTTTAGTCGATGGAAACGTTTCTTGAAAGCTTTTTTCCTTGCACTTCCGGTGTCGCGCGCACCCTTCGTGCCTTTCGTGCGAGCTCCACGGCAACCACGGCAAGGCTGCGCGCGGCGACCAGAATTCTCGTCCTTGCAGGCTACTTTCCGCCTGTGTATATTCTCGTTTCTTGTATCTGCCATAAGAAATAGACTTCGAAATCTGCTTACCAGTCTCCAACATTAGATTGGTGCCTCAAATACCTTGCCCAATGCACTGTGTTTACGTAGTGCAGCACAATTTCGGAGGCAACCGCCCCGTTCCGGCGTCCACCAAACAGAAATACGCCCCGCGGATTGAGTCAAAGCGACAACATATGCTGGCAAGTAATGTGTTTACTAGCCTGAATATAGCGCACAGAGAAACGACGGTTTCACAGGTGCAATGAGTTAGGGATTGTTGTGACGCATCATTACTCTTCAATTCGTACCGTCTCAATTGCGTGCAAGAGGTTGCAAGGAGTTGAATTTTGGGTCGTGGTAAGTTTTACGGTATTACTTCTGCCTGATAGTAAATTAGTTAAGACAACTTTACATATCTTGCTCTGCTGTGCGCGATGCACGAACCCGGAATCGTATGCGCTGGCGTTGGCGGCTTTAGGACCCCAATCCTTGTGCAGACTGTGGGCTCACATTGTACAGAATATAAAAGTTAATTCCACCTACCTCAATTGCTACGAGAAAATAAAGTTTACCGCAATGGCAAATCTCCGTGCGCAATTTCACCACAAACGACAGATAGGTAGAGCCGGGTATATAGATCCAAGCAGCCGCGGTTAATATGTAGATTCGTATGTGGTTTCTGCCAGTTATAAAGTTACGGATGTGGTGTGGAGGGGGCACTGCAAAAAAAGATGAGAGATAAGTCCTAGGGCATTTCTCTCCTCGATGAAGCGCCGCGCTTTCATAGTCGCTCAGCAGCATATAATAATGATCAGCCTAATTGCACTGCTGTCTGGTAAACTGTGTAGCTTAATCGATGGGGAACAACAAGCTCGTGAAAAGAGAGATGTGACATGGCCACTTGGAGAATTCGGCGCAGTTTAAGTGCTTTATTTATTTCCATTTGGTCTCGAGAAGCTGAACAACTCTGACGGGTATAATTATTCGCAATATATTCTTACACATTCGCTATGCCTTTTTACATTTTTCAAACGTCAAGTTTGATGCAAACTTGAAAGGCCGGCGAGCGATCGCACGCCGCCACGTTGCAGCCATAAGTAAACAGCAACACATTTTATGTGCACATTTGCTTGGCTGCGGCCACAAGCGAAACTAAGCGACATGGGTACTTGACGACTGCACTCTCTCTGACGGCAAAACTGATATGACACTGCGCTCCACTATTATCAGGCATCAGGCGCCACACAATTACTGACGCAATTGCTTCGGCTCCAGCGGGCAATGTTTAGCGGCGTAAGAGAGGAAGAGGAGCCGTAGTGGAGGGCTGCGGAGTAATTTCGACCATCTGGGGATCTTTAACGTGCGCTGACATCCCACAGCACACGGACGCCTCTTCGTTTCGCCTCCATTGAAGCGCAGCCGCCTAGATCGGGTTAAACCGGGGTGCTCCAGCACAGTAGTAGGGCGTCTTACCACTGCACCACCCCGGCGGGGCCCCCATCAGGGAATAATCGGTTCACAGGTAGCGAAAGGCGCAGTATCTGTCACACTTGAGTCTGTGGACACGTGAACCGCGCCGCAAGGGAAGCGATGAAGATGGGAGTTAGAGTGGAAAGAGAGAAAGAGGAGCCATAGTGGAGGGCTACGGAGTAATTTCGGCCACCTGGGGATCTTTAACGTGAGCTGAAATCGCACAGCACACGGAAGCCTCTTCGTTTCGCCTCCATCGAAACGCAGCCGCCGAGGTCGGGTTCGAGCCCGGGTACTCCGGCACAGTAGTCGGGCGTCTTACCACTGCACCACCCCGGCGGGGCGGCGCCGCAATGAAAAAAAAAACTGATTTATTATTTTTTTACATCGTCGCCGCAATGCAGAAAGAGGAGGAGGGGGTCCCCCTCTTCCTCCGTGGCGGCGAGGGTGCTCTCCGGTTGCTGAAACGCCGGCTTGCTGTCAGCGGATCGCGGTGCGTGCATGCCGTTCTCACTGACTTCACGCGCTAGCGGCGTCAGCGTCATAGTCAGTGGTGGTGGTGGTGAAAAACTTTAATTGGTTGAGCCGCGAAATACTCGTTACAAGGGCTGGGCCGGCTCCTGATCACAGGTGGTGGCCAGCAGGCTGTGCCTGACGACGACCGCTTCAGCCCAGTCGATCAGCCTCCTTTGTGGAGCCGGTTCTGAGCTGGAGACCGCGATCTCCCAAGCCTCGTTGTCCGTAAGGCGCCATTTGACCGGTGGTTGAAACTCCGGGCATCTGAACATAATATGCTCGAATGTAGCAGCGATGTTTATGCTGTCTTCGGCAGGTAAGAAGCAGAAGACGATGATCTGATGATGGTCAGGAGGAGATATATATTTACAGAAGCAAAATAGTATACATAGGCAAAGTTACAGCAACAAGTCACACAGACAACTGTAACTTAAAAGAAAATGAAGACTCTCACACAGAGAAGTCACTTTACAGGCCCTTACTTTCCTACCGAGCGTTTCGGATAAAGCCTAGGGGGTGTAAATACGTGCTAAGCACGGAGCCTCAATCTTGACTCTCGAACATGGTCCGAGGACCGCTTTTTGATACCAGACATCAACAAAGACCCAAGGGCGGTCACCTTAGGTGATCCGCCCCGAAAACGGAGCAGCCAATCCAATTATTTAAAAACCTACCCCAACCCCAGTGGGTTGGGAATAATCTCGGACCCAGGTCCTTAATTACGTCAAATAAAAATACAACATTCAAAACACACACTCTCTACACTCGCTGGTCGCCAAACCCTCTCACATGGCGCCTGTCTTTGCCTCTCCTCCTCAGCGTGTTTGCGACGCGACCTTGCAGCTGACGCCTTTGTGAAAGAAACGCCGCGGTGGATCTGGAGACTAGGCCACCCCGCCGTCAAGTTCGAGGAAAAAGGGGAGGGCACTGTCCCAGAGCAGTGTACAGTACCCAATGTCTCGCGACACAGCGGGAGGCCGCTGGGCTGATTGCCTACTTGAGAGGGCCTAGGGTCGCGCCTATTGTCGCCTTCTGCAGGACATTTAGTGAGCGCTTGTGGCAGTGCAAAAAGCTTCATTATCGGCGTCTCCCTGCACCCATGCTTGGCGCCACGGAGGGAGATCGCTGGACGAGCCAGCCGTAAAGTGGTTCGCAGAAGCGTGCCGCTGTTGTCCCCGGCTGATAATTGGATGCGTCTGCCGTTCGCTAATTGGCGACGCCTCGGGGCGAAGGGACGGAACAAACCAAGCCTCGCGCGCGCCCGCGCCCAAGAAGAGGGGAGAAAAAAAAACAGCGCTCGCTCCTTGGCCACGGCGCGTGGGGGGTTCGACCGCCAGCTTGACTCCACGCGCGAGTCGATTTTCAATGCGGCCTTACACGTCCCTCCTAAGAGCGTAAATGAGCTTGGAATCCGGTCATTTCAGCCTAATACAACAAAGGCCGCAACAACCCGCGAAGAAAACAAAATATGTAAGACACTTCGCATGTGGATGGAACACCAAGTGAATCTCGCAACACAAGATGGGTATAACACAAAACAAATCGCACATTCGCATCGGCGGACCGGACAGTGTTCGTGAAAGTCCCGCGCGCGAGCAATTGGTTTTCCTCACGCCAAGTTCACGCGCACTCCACCGTTCACATCACACATTGCACCGGGTACGCGGCAACATTTACGCGTCGCCGAAAGGCAATGGCTCAAGCATGTACTTGCTCTACGCCCCAAGTCACATTGGGGACACGGGTTAACGCGTCGGCGTTACCATTGCTTGATCCTTTCCTGTGGGTCACCGTCACATTGTAGCGCTGTAGGGTGTTGTGCCGGTGGGGTTATCACACAGTAGCCCACCGTCAACAGGGTTGTGCCAGTGGATCTGGTAACGCAGCGCTCGTCACCCGTTTCGTGAACGAGGGCTGTCAGCTTCCTGGGCGGTAGCGATGAATCCGAGTCGGCGTTGGTGAGATGAAGAAAAGGCTTTATACACTATTTACATGTATTTACACAACAAGATCGGCTCTGGGGCCGAAAGCTAACATAGCCATACGCGACTGTTCTCGCGCAGCGACGGCCGGGGAGATTCCGCCGCGTCCGCACTGTCAGGGGGCGAACTGCTCCCGATGGACGCTCGTGACGAACTCACACTCGGAGTCTCGAACTGAAGCACTTGAGACTCCGTCGCCGGGAACCGTTGACGCTCAAAATGGTCCAATCCGACGGCAGCACTTTCGCAGGGCCAATGGGAGAGCTTGCTGCGCTCTCGCTTCAAATATGCCGCGGGGCGAGAAGGGGTTCACCGTCAGGGCCACGGCGCGCCGTGTTGTCTGGACGTTCAGCGCGTGTTGAAACACGTCGCTTCTGTCCCTTTGGTACGGCTCGCCTCCAGTGCATTGGTGCTTTGCAGAGAAGTATCCAAAGTTTGTGAAGGAGGCGTTCGCCGAAGAAGTTTGGCGTCCGGCTGAATTTCTAGGCGGCTTTGGCCAGGCACAACAGCACCCCCGCCATCAGACAATGCGCCGGGAAGACGAGCTGCTCGCATGTGGCTCGGATGCCGGGCGCGCTCGTTCACCAGGTTCCTCCAAGCTCACGTACAGTGTCCGGGCGCCAGGTAGCCTCACGTGCCTCGGGTTCCACTCGCCAGGTCAGGATCTCTGCCGACAGCCTTGTTGCTGGGGCACGTCGACCAACTTCGCTCGGGTCGCTCCGATGCCCTTGCCACTCGCCACTGGTAACGGTAGACTGTTCTGCGGCTTGCGAAACCGACCGACAACAGGCAACACCCAACACAAGCAAGTACCCTCGGTCACCCGTAAAACACCAGACAGAGGCAAAATTTCAAATTCAATTAGCTAAATTGTTGTCCCCTTTTTGCTCCCACTACAACAAGAGACAAGTGTATACGATGCAGTACACAAGGTTCAAACAACAATTTTGCATATTAAAGAAACATTAAGTAGCAAGGAAAATTATTAATCAGTAATGGAAAAGAGTCTCCTTGAAATCACTTGGACCGTAGACCATAAGTGAGGAAGTAAGGAGGTCCTTTAATTTTTCCCAGTCTGCCTAGAGCATTACCGTTAGCGACGAAACGCTCGTCGAAGGTAGCTATGTTTTGAATGCATGATTCAAAGCATCCGAGTTCGCATTGTGCTGCTCTCTTCCGCAAGCGGCAGAATGCGTAGCAGTATTCGGGCGGTTTGGCTCTCCTCCCTCCGCTACAGCCTCGGCTGTCCATTTCTCTACGAGACCTTTCTTTCCACTTTGTGTGTGAAAGAACAGACGAGCACAAGTTACTCGCTTTGTTGAACGATCTGTCTCGTTCCTTACGCTTGGCGCACCAATCGCGCATTTTCAGAGCACGGGTGCATTTGTGCCGATGAGATGGCCGCTTCTTTTCCTTTCGAGATTGTTTGCGTTTTCTCACCTTTCGGTGACAGCATTCTTTCACGCACCTGCCTATCCGCTCTTTTCGGTGGCAGCACTTGAATTTTTGCTTTCTTTCTTTTTGTGCCAACTCTTTCAAGCTGCCGGTAACCGGAGCTAGTACGGCGCCGACATCGTCGGAGTGCGGCGCCGCGCCTGCATCGCGGCCAGCAGCGCATGACTCACTGCCAGTCGCGTCCGAACAAGGACAAGGCTCGCTCACGCCAGCCCCCGAGCTAGGCATATCCTCTGCGGGCTCGCCTCTCAAGTTACACTGATCTGCCGGTGTGCCGCATCGCTCAGCGCTAACCGGCGCGCGATCACGTTCGTCCGACAGCTGCGGCGCTTCGGATCGCGTGAGGTCCATGTTCGCACCAAGGTTGTTTTCGCCAATACAATTGAGCGCGTCAGGACAGGAAGATGCATGGCTCCTATCCAGTCGCTCGCTGTCGACTTCACAGGTGTGGTTCTCGACAGCGTCCGCGTCATGGTTCTGCATTAGCTGTTCAACACTTGTCAGCTGCGCAATTTTCATGAGCGCAACTTCGTTTTTCTGTGTGTCCTGATCTACGTCAACTCTGACTTCGGAAATTGACAATTTGTCGTCTCCTAGCCTGACTACATTTCCGCCACAGTTTACAACTTCTGCTTCTGAGTTGTCAGGCGGTTGATTTACTGCCAGTTCCCCACTCTCGATTGGTGGAATGCTTACAGCTACGTGGGAATGCGTGCAGGACGGTGTCACTGCGGATTTCTCGCCGATGGAGTCGGCTCCAACCGTCTCAGCTGCCAGTGGCTCGACCAAGGTAACCCTAGACACTTCTGTTCGAGACTCGATCAGCTCGCTGCTGCGGTCGCTTTGCTCGGCCGCTTTCCCAAGTTGTGTCACATTCTCTGGTGCAAGCACAATTTGCTCCGAGCCTTCCTGACTTTCTAGCCATTCGCTTACAGCGGCTTTCAACTGATAGGCCAAATCAAAGTATGCCTTGTTACAATGTTTCTCGCTCTCATATCTCTTCCGAAGATCCTGAGGCGTTATCTGATATCGTATCAGCAATGACTCTTTTAGTTCATCGTAATGTTTCAAGCGGTCGCCAACCAATCGCTTGATTTCTTCCGACGCCTCAGCGGAGAGAAGAGCTACCAACTTCTGTGCCCAACTATCTCGCTCGAAACGTTTACTTCTGCAGACATTCTCGAAGTCTGCCAAATACACTACCATATCCTCGGCGATGAGGAACGGTGGTGGACAGTCTCGCGGTATTGAACCGTTACAATGAATGGCATTAAAAGCTTTAATCTTTTCCACGCTCATTCTATGTGTTGAAACCTCCAGCTGCATCAGTTGCCATACACGGGCGTCCTCTTTCTCGTGACGTTCCCTACGTTCACGATCCTCTTTCTCGCGACGTTCTCTACGTTCACGATCCTCTTTCTCGCGACGTTCATCGCGCTTTTGGAGTTCTAGCCTTTTGGCTTCCTCCTTCCCTTTTCTCTCTTGAATATCATCCCAGGCCTCTGCGGCTTCCTCAACCGTCACTTCTTCTGCCTGCATGATCTCAAGAATTTCCTTTTTTCTTTTTGTTGAGCCCAAATCGATGCCTAACTCATCACAAATTTGGAGAAGTTCTCTGACCTTGTAACTCTCCATCTTTTACACCGGCCTCTTGTTGTTTGCCTTTTTAGAATAGTGTACTATACGTTCGCTATCTCGCTCCTAGCAAGAGATGCGCAAGCCTTTCTCACACTGATTCCCTTCTCAGCATCCCCTGGTTTTCAAAACACTTCCTGTAGGCTTGAAACACGCAAGGTTAACACAATGCTACGCTCAGCCTTTCTCTAAGCTACCCTGTGTGTTAGAGAAGTCTGGCGTTTGAGGGAAACTTCAGGTACTCACCGCGCCGAGGTGCCTGACGCCGGTCAATCCCGCAGCTGCCATCCAATGTTGTGCCGGTGGGGTTATCACACAGTAGCCCACCGTCAACAGGGT